>PVJN01008134.1:0-66436 GCA_004026805.1 Lasiurus borealis
TCGAGGAATGTCTGACTGTCCATTTAAGCCCAATCCCCTAAACGGGAAGTTGGACATCCACCTCACAATCCAGTATTGTTGGCTCCCAACTGCTTGCCTGCCTGTCTGCCTGATTGCCCCTAACTGCTCTGCCTTCCAGCCTGTTTACCCCCTAACCACTCCCCTGCCAGCCTGATCGACGCCTAACTGCTCCCCTGCCGGCCCTATTGCCCCTAACTGCCCTTGCCTGCCAGCTTGCTCACCTCTAACTGTCCTCCCTTACAGGCCTGGTCATCCCCAACTGTCCTCCCTTGCAGGCTTGGTCGCTCCCAACTGCCCTCCTCTGCAGGCCTTGTCCCTCTCAACTGCCCTTCCCTGCAAGCCTGCCCCCCCCCCCAACTGCCCTCCACTGCAGGCCTAGTTGCCCCTAACTGCCCTCCCCTGCAGGCCTGATTGCCCATGACTGCCCTTCCCTGCCGGCCATCTGTGGTGATCATCTTGTGTCCACATGGGGGCAGCCATCTTTGACCACTTGGGGGCAGCCATCTTGTGTGTTGGAGCGATGGTCAATTTGCATATTACTCTTCTATTAGATAGGATGGTAACATCAAAAGAGGGTACTCCCACATTCTCCCAAGTTAACTCATAACCCAGGAACATATTACCTATCTCCTTACCAGATACTCAGCTTGTTTCCTTCTGCTTCGACTTAACAAACAATTTTTAAATCTGTGTCTTAGAGTTTAGCCATAACACATACTTCATGGAAGATCCTGGATATTTAATAAGATAGAAATAGATATGCCCATACTTTTCCTTCAAGACATAGTTACCAGGCTTGTTCATAAATTGAAGTGTGATTTTAAAGAAAGATAGATGCCTTTCACAACTATAAATCTTCCTGATCAGATTTTAAATTTTGATTTCTGAAAACAAGAAAATTCAATGATTGACTCTTCTTTCAATTGTTCACTGAAACTTATTTCATTTTTTTTTTTAATTAGAAATGGATCAGGTTTGGAGAAATATTTATTTTGATCAAGTCAGAAGATTTTTTACCTATTTTACAATAATGTATTTTTTAAAGTGTACATTTGGAAAAAAAACAAAGGTAGCTGCAGGTAGGAAGAGGTGTCTCCTCTTCTCACAGAGATTTCAAAGCTTGAGTCATCCTTGTCATTTTCAGACTCAACGGCCCAAAGGTGAGTCACAGGGGTAGAATGAAGTGGGGGTTAAACTGAATTTTGAAATCAATCCAACAATTTTAATAGGTGGTCACTGGTGACATCACTCACAGATACTACTTCATTCATTGTCACATCATACACCTTTTCTGTTTCTTTCTGTGGCTACCCAGAAAAAGAATACATTAGGCTCTCTTCATCTCCCAGAAATGTCCTCTCCTCTAAAAGATAATGTTCTTACTAGCAAAACAGCTCCAACTATTTGGACTTGTATAGTTTAACACCCATATATCCTGAAGTTCCTGTTAAAAGATCAACCATATTTTAAAAAATATTTTAAAATTAATTTCAAAGAAGAAGGGAGTGGAAGAGAGAAACATTAATGATGAGAGCATTGATTAGCTGCCTCCTCATGCTCCCTACTAGGGATCAAGTCCACAGCTCAAGCATGTGCCCTGACTGGAAATCAAACCATGACCTCCCGGTTAATAGGTAGATGCTCAACCACTGAGACACACTGGCTGGGCAAAAGATCAATCATATTTTATACCTATCTCTTAGGAATAAATGAATTGGTACATCTCAGGGTATTATGGGCAAAGAACTAACCAAGTCTACTACAGTCTCTATGTACCTTCTTCCTCATTCTGTCCTTCCTCTTGTCTTTCCTACTACATAAATCGTCCACCATCCACAGAACTCTTGAAATCACTTTCCCTCATTTGCCAAGACCAATAGGTAACCAGTCCTCTCAAGTCTACCTCTGCAAAGGTTCTCAAATTTGTTCTCCATTCACCATCATCTTGCCACTGTTCAAGTTCAGAGTTATACCATGTCACACTACTGCCCTCCCTGCAACTACTCTCAGCTCAAACCCTGTCTGTCACCTGTACATACCTATTACACATAAGTTGCAATAAGAAAATCCCCTGCTCTTCCATGCCTTTCTCATGGAAGAAATGGTCATCTGCCTCTTGTTCCCATAATACTTCTGTACATTCTAGGAGTGAGAAATTTGTCTCATGCTAGTGTTGGTCATTTAGAGGATCCACTTATCCAGAGAGATTCAGAGCCACTCAGAGATAAAAACTGTGGTTGCATTTCCTACACTTAGCATAGATTAGAGGCTCGACAGATACTTATTAAATAATGAGATTATCAACTCCAAAGTGCTTCTAGTTAATTTAGCTTATGGACAGGTGTCATGAATCGACTTGAGGCCCGGTGCACAAAATTCATGCACAGGTCGGTCCTTCGTCCTGGCTGGTGATCAGGGCCTATCGGGGCCATCTCACCAAGTCCTGATCAGGGCCGGGCCGCCAGGATCTGCCAGCTGCCAGCTGTCAGACAGAGCCTGCTGGCTGCCAGATGGCCTGCTATATGGGGCCTGCCAACTGCCAGATGGAGCCTGCTGGATGAGGGGAGAGACCTTGAGAAGTTTACTGGCCATGGGGAGAGACTGGGCTAGGTTGGCTGGCCTTGGGAGGTTGGCTGTGGGAGTGCACTGACCACCAGAGGGCAGCTCCAGCATCTGCCCGCTGGTGGTCAGGGTATATCATAGTGACTAGTTGACTGGTCGTTCTGGTCATTTGGTTGTAACAGCAGTTTAGGTTTTTATATATATCAACTAGTGGCCCACTGCACGAATTTGTGCACATTGAAAGAAAATCAGGAGTCTGTGCTCATATGCCCAGGGAGTTTCCACGTCCCCATGAACTGCTGGGAAGTTGCGTGGGGAGTCTGTCCTCCTCCCAAAAGCTTCCTGAAAAAACATTTCCAAGTGTCTGTTCTGCAGTCGGGATCATGCCTTGCCAGCTGGGAGGTCCCTGAAGAACACCTTGGGCCATGCAGGATGCTTTCCACTGCTTGGAGCTGGATAAGAGATGCTTCAAGGTGAACAATACAAAGTTGGGGATCTTGGGGAGTGGGGGTGCTCTCTCACTCATGCCCCCACCCTTCAGGTCCATCTTTCTGAATTTTACCCTTATTATCAGTTACCACCTTGTGGCCACTTTTATATTGCTGCCATCCTTTGTAGCTCCAGGGCAATCAGTAAGGCATGAGTTTTGATCTAGATGCCCGAGGCAGACTTCCAGGAGCCTGGCTGCAATAGCAGGCTCAACCTGATTATTCCGAGTGTCCACACTTTACCCATTTCCTGGAGATTGTACCTGAACGCTTATGGGATATGTGCCTCACAGCAAGTTCTGGCTGAGCTTTGGGCATCCTCAGTGCTGGGTACCAGCACTGCCAGGGTCTATCCGCAGGAGCCTGGAAGGACATGATGGGCTTGGTCATGGACATGCGTGGGATACCTGCTCATTACATTGGGATTTTCTCACTTTTTCCAGGACTCTCAGTCCAGCTTGGAAGTAGCAGCTGGGGGTGCTAGGAAGGAAGGAGGGAGAAGGTGCATTCTTAGTATTTCGGTTCTGCATCCAAAGGAACATGGCAGTAGCTAAAGAGTAGAGCATGGTCCTGATGTCTGAGGGTGAGATCAAAGGGGCCAGTGTAGGTATCAAAGTTGTCCTGGTCACATGCAAAAGTTCCACGCTGCATTTGTTTGCAGTAGATTTTAGCAGCAGAGTATAGGGTTTTTTTTTTCCCCACAACTCCCAGCCCAAATGTGGGGTTGCCTGAACCGAACAGGTCAGACCAGCACCTCTGGTGTCCCTCCACCCACTGGAGCCGACCAGTGCTCTGCAGGGATCCAGGAGCAGGTATTTGGTGCTAGAATGCCGACCTTTCCGGGAGATGGGGCCAGGGCTGGGTGGTAGGTAGAAGTTCTGGAGGGTTCGCCCACGGACATGTGTGGGTATTGGTCAGTGGGCTTCACCAGTGCTCACTCTTGAGATGAGGGCTGGCCCAGGCAGTATGTGGGTTTTTCACCTCTGTGGGTTTTTCCCGAGTCCACATCTGGAGACCCAGAGGGCAATAGGTAAGGGGCATGGTACAGTTACAGGGTCTGAAGAGAGAGTTCCAGGGACCAGTGGTGGCTGATCCATGATCATTCCGGCTACACCCCCACCACCCAGGCATTGGGACTGCAGTCTGTTCACTGGAGATTGCGCCTGCCAGAGGCAGGAGAGGCTGTGCTTGCCAGCCATGAGCCTGGCTTCTGGCTGAGCGGTGCTCCCACTATTGGATACACTGACTAGCACACTCATAGCGGCTGGTCATTCTGGTCATTCCACTGTAATGGTCACTGAGCTTTTATATATACAGACTAGAGGACCAGTGGCCTATCCTGCAGGGCCTAAACCAGCAATTCAACATCCCTCTCGCAATCCAGGACTGCTGGCTCCTAACCACTCACCTGCCTGTCTACCTGATCACCCCTAATCACTTGGCTGCCCGCCTGATCATCCCTAAACACTTGCCTGCCTGCCTGCCCCTAACCACTCGCCTCCCTGCCTGATCACCCCTAACCACTCTGTCTGCCTGTCTGATTACCCCTAACCACTCGCCTCCCTGCCTGATCACCGCTAACTGCTCACCTGCCTGATCTCCACTAACTACTCTGCCTGCCTGCCTAATCACCCCTAACTGCTCACTTGCCTGCCTGATCGCCCCTAACCACCCCTTCCTTGGCTCCCACCACTGTGGCTTTGTCTGGAAGGATATCCAGAATGACATCTGAAAGGTCATTTGGCTGTCTGGTCTAATTAGCATATTACACTTTTATTATAGACTAGAGGCCTGGTGCATGAAATTTGTGCATGGGGGGGGGTCCCCTCAGCCCAGCCTGTACCCTCTCCAATCTGGGACCCCTTGAGGGATGTCCGACTCCCTAAACGGGCAGTCGGACATCCCTCTCACAATCCAGGACTGCTGGCTCCCAACTGCTCTCCTGCCTGCCTTCCTGATTGGCCTAACCACTCCTGCCTGTCAGCCTGATCACCCTTAACCACTCCCCTACTAGCCTGATTGATGTCTATCTGTTCCCCTGCCAGACTGTTTGCCACCAACTTCCCTCCCCTGCAGGCCTGGTCACCCCTATGCTGGCCTCGTCATCCTTAACTGCCCTCCCCTGCAGGCTTGATCACTCCCCAACTGCCTTCCCTTGCAGGCCTGGTCCCTCCCAACTGCTCACTTCTGCTGACCATCTTATGGTGGCCATCTTGTGTTCACTGGAAGGCAGGATCTTTGACCACATGGGGAAGCCATCTTGTGTGTTGGAGTGATGGTCAATCTGCATATTACTCTTTTATTAGATAGGATAGAGGCTTGGTACATGGGTGAGGGCCAGCTGGTTTGCCCTGAAGAGTTTCCTGGATCAGTGTCGGAGGGGGGGTTCCCTTGTGGTGTGGGGCAGCCTGGGCGAGGGGCCTGTGGTGGTTTGCAGGCCGGCCACATCCCCTGGTGACCCAAGTGGAGGCCCTGGGATCTAGGATTTATTTATCTTCTTGGTTGGGGTTAATTTGCATATTTCCTCCTGATTGGCTGGTGGGTGTGGCTGGTGGGTATAGTAGAGTGATAGTTAATTTGTATATTACTCTTTTATTAGATAGGATACTTATATTTAATAAACTCAAGGATGCAAACACTACACTTAGAGAAAAAAGGAAAAGGGTGAGACATTGTACATAAACTTTTCATGTTTTCAATGCATGAAACCGCATTCATTTGCCATTTGGCAGATCCTCTCAACTGCTTCAGCAGACTATTTGGAATCTTTAATGCAAACAATTCCCTCAAGAATTAGACACATTTAATAAAGCACGTAATAGCTAAGACCAATAAATAGTTGTTATTTTAACTATTAATCACCAATTTTTATATTCACTGAATACTTGAAACTGTTTCCCAAATACAAGCCCTGAAAATAGATGCTGTTTGCTTTTAGTAGTATCTTCCCATCCCTGAACAAGTGCAACATTTGTAACTTGAGTAATTAGCATCCGGTCTGTACTTTCTAAATTGCCAGTCTCTACCTCTCTCTTGCTAGTGCTCTCTTTTCCTCCCTGTGTCTCTGGTTTAATTAATGCTAATGCATACTGCCCTACAAGAATTTGCAAGCTGTACTGAGAAATAATGCAGTGTTAGTTTTGTAATTTAGTGCACAGAGCACATTTGTGCAAAAGCTTTGTAAACTGGGCCTGTGGTCAAAAGGAGCAATTAGCACTTTGTTAGTATGCAATGATGTACTAATCTGTGCAGTCCCCAAAAGCAGTTGTCTGTTCCATTTTGCCCTCATGTGCAAATTTTTTCCAGTGTATACAGCACTGCTCCAAAAATAACACATTGCACGCCTGGTGCTGCAAATTGGGTTCATGACGATAAAGACATATCAATTAGAAAATATTTGTAGGGGGGAGATGCACAGGAGCTTGGCCCTACGGTTTCCAGCCAAACAAGGATGTTGGTGCACAGCCTTTGAGGGGAGCTATAGTTCTCTGGCCCTCCCTCGAATTTCACAAGTGAAGCTTCTTCACCTTCAGAGAAGCCCACGGGAAGGGCATTTGGTGGGAAACTAAGACCTCAAACCAGAAGAGTTAACCCAAAATCACACTAACGCACACTTCGTTAACACTGCAGACTGATTTGCATTTAAACAGACACCATCCGTTCCTTTATTTAAATAGCGCAGAGGAGATCAACCAAAGGACTTGTATGCATGCATATAAGCATAACCAATGAACACAAGACACTGGGGGGTTAGGGTACCCCTGGGAGGGGAATGGGAAGATATGTATACATGTAACACATTAATAAAAAGAAATTTAAAAAATAAATAAATAAAAATAAATAGCGCAGGGGAACCATCTAACAATATGTGTATTCTTCGGACTTCTCAAGTTCTCAGTGAAGCACATGAGCATATCTGGTTAATGATAAAAATAACAATAATGTCTTATATTTTTACAGTGATTTGCAGTTCCCCAAGATATTTCATGTACCTCGCTCGGCTCATCTGTGTCTCACCACACATCTGTGGGTAAGCATCACCATCACCACTTTGCTGATGTGGAAATGTGGGCTCAGAGAAGTTGGTTAACTAGCACAGAGTCACCCAGGAGACAGTACTTTGTAGTGGTTCGGAGCATAGGCTCTGAGGCCAGGCTGCCTGCAGGCACATTTTTAC
The DNA here is from genome assembly GCA_004026805.1 of Lasiurus borealis. Classification (NCBI taxonomy): domain Eukaryota; kingdom Metazoa; phylum Chordata; class Mammalia; order Chiroptera; family Vespertilionidae; genus Lasiurus; species Lasiurus borealis. Next base: position 7,249 of record PVJN01008134.1, read on the forward strand.
TCTGCTTCTGTCTGACCATGTGAACGTAACTTCATCTTTCTGCACTCCAGAGTCCTCATTTATAAAATGGGGAGGATGACTATCGTACCTACCTCAGGAGGTTAGTATGAGGATTGAATGTAAAGCTTAAAATAATGCCTCATCTCAATATGTGCTATAAAAGCATAAGCTGTTGTTGTTATTATTTAGCATATAAGTAAGGGACAAAGCTAGGACTTATTCTCAGATATGGGGAGCTTTCAAAAGAGTCAGAGGTTATCTAGTAAATATAACTATCTTTCATTCTCAGGGATTTATTTTTCAGGCTACAGAAATATCAGACAGCTGAAACCGGTTTGGCTCAGTGGATAGAGTGTTGGCCTGTGGACCCAGGGTCCCAGGTTCGATTCCGGTCAGGGGTGTGTACCTTGGTTGCAGGCACATCCCCAGTAGGCGGTGTGCAGGAGGCGGCTGATCTCTGTCTCTTTCTCATTGATGTTTCTAACTCTCTATCCCTCTCCCTTCCTGTCTGTGAAAAATCAATAAAATATATTTTTTAAAAAAGTATCAGGCATACTAGTACTTATGAAGATAAGAGAGAGCTGAAGGGAAAATGAATGCTATTAATTTGAGGAAAAGCTACTGCAGGGAGGATATGAAATATTGTTCTTTATTATCATCAAAGAAGAACACAACAAGCTGGAACTCAGCTGAAGCATGCTTTCGATTTGATAGAGAGAAAAAGCCTGATAGTGAGAAAGGCGATTCTCAAGAAGTGTGGCGGACTACAAATAATGACCACCCTCCGGCACCTTTCCTTGTATCTATGGCCCTTGTGAGGTAACTGCATCTCCCACCATCAAGAGGTGGAGGCTATTTCCCACTTGGGGTTCTAGGGTGACCTGTGGCTCGGTTGGGCAAGCAGAATGTAATGGAAATGGTGGTGTGCCAGTTCTGTGCCTAGACCTCAAGACACTTTACAACTTCTGTTCTTGCTTTGGAAAGCCGACCAGTTAGCTAGAGGATGAGAGAGCCCATCACCCCCTTTTGCCCCAGGGGGTAGCTAGCAAACTTAGGAGGCAGCCATCCAGCCACTAGCACCTGGCTGCAGGTGCATCAGTGAGCCCAGCTGAGCCTAGGCCAGATCGCTAACCCACGGAAACATGAGCTCATTCGGTGTTGTTGTTTCAGGACGCTAGGGTTTGGGTGGTTTGCTGTGCTGGGAGACCATGGCACATTTGATCTTCACAACCCTAAAAGACAGAATAGATATTGACACTATCTAGAAAAAACTATATGGCATAAAAGGATGAAATTGAAGACTAATATTTTGTTTTGTTTCTTTGTTTTTTTTCTAAAACACATGCTTCTCTAAGTTGATGAAATGGAGGTTTAAGCTCTAGCTAAAGAATTACTTTCTGTTCATAAGCAAACAGCATATTTTAATCATGTGTTTACTAAACATTATTGAGCACCTTCTGTGTTAAATACAAAGAAAATTTCTTTTCTAAAAAAATAAATTGTGACAAGTATAACTTAACTATATTTTGTTCACTAGATGATATTCAAAATTAAGGCTTTTTTTTAAAAAAAAGAAATTACATTTCCATAGTAATCAGGTAAGCTTAATGACAATATTACATGAAAAACAAGTTAAAAAATGTGTCAGCGCGTACATAAACCGAAGTGTACCTAGTTGTAAAAAGCAAACATTCTAAAACCAGGTATTTAAGCAGATGTCAGGCCATGTCATTATTTTATTTTCCCCACCAGAATTTGGTAAAGCATGACTGAACCCTTTAACTAACCTTTTGCCAAAATGTATATACCGGCCAACATTTCCTTCATACAGATTTGACACATCAAAGCTGGGCTATCTCATTCTCTATCTTCCCTTTGGCATTTGGTAACCACAATTTTATTCTGATCCTCATGCTAAAGAAATTCCTCTTCCTTCACACTTCTTCTCCTCTATATTTGTCAGTTATATTTGGGGCCACTATCCCTCTCTCTCCTGGTTTCAGCACTGGTGCTATTTCCAATCGTGGCATTATCCTGGTACAGCAGGATGGCATGGAGCCCTCTTCAATTTCTCACTGTTGGCTTCACATGGGAGGCTTGGTGTCTCTTATAGTTGCAGAACAATTATTCAATTTTTCTAATTGCCTGGAGCATTGTACATAATCCACAGTGTTCTCTTGTTCATACTCTCAACAAATAACTATCGATCCACGCAATATGTTGGACATCGTAAGACATAAATGTGAGCCAAATAGGACCTTAAATCCTGATTTATGGAGTTCAGAATCTTGTAAGAGTCAGGCCATTTTACAATAATCACCAAAGAAAATGTAAAATTGCTCCTGGGACAAGTGCTACTTGATCTGAATACTTTATAACAGCTTTCATGATGTGATTTGTTAAATGTGCAGATTTCAAGGCCCCACCTTATCTATAACTTCTGGTCCAAATCTATGAAGGTGAGACCCGGAATCTGTCCTCTGTTCTGAGTTACCCATGACTAAAAAAAATATATTGTCTAAAGTAGACAGGTAAGCTGGAAAATGATGAGGCTGAAACTATTCAAAACCCTATCAAATCCTCAGCCTGAGCCCTGAGCAAATAGAAGAAAAGACACAGGTATTTTCTAAAACTAAAGAGCTTTAGACGTGAGGCCTCTTATAGGCCAAGTCAGCGCATCTCCCAGTGCCCTGGAGTTTATCACAGGACCTCTCTGTGCCTGTTTTCTCACATCTGTATCGCACTGCCAAAGCTTCCAGCAATTAATGCTACATTCTAAACTGATGCTCCATGGTGACTCCTATTTTTCTCATACACTGTGATATCAAGCATTTCACCATAATTGCATGTTAGTTGCCAATTGAGACTTTCTCACAGTACTTTCAATCAGGGGTCAGCATGTTGTAATTCATGTATCGAGTCATAAGACTATTTCATGACATAATACAATCATATGAAATTTAAATTTAGTGTTCACAAATGCCGTTTTATTGAAAAGTATAACTATGATTAGTTATTTATATAATTATCTATGGCTGGTTTTGTTCCATATATATCCTACAAAGGCACAATTGAATAATTGTGATAGAAGCCATATGGACTACAAAGCTTAAATACTTACTATAATTTTTTAAGACAAAGTTTCTGATGCATGCTTTAAATTAATCTCGCAGCCTCTGTAGTCAGCTTACTAATAAATTACCAAGTTCCTGTGAAGCAAATCATTAATTTGTAATGCAAATAATTGCCCCATACTTGAAATCCTTCATAAGTTTGATTTTTTCATATCGAATTTTCTCAAAGCTAAACATGCCATCATCTCTATGTAGTTATGACTAACCTACTGTTATTCAGGTAAATCAAAACACATACGACTTAGTAAAGGATCTAACATGCTTATCAGTCCACTGCATATTGCCTACTTTTCTGTAAATAGTAAGACAAAAACCAGCACAGAGTCTCTACTTCCTATTCTAATTGATTTATATGAAACAGAATTAATTACTTTTGGCTTGAAAACCACTTTGGGTTAATATTATACATTTGAATGATAACATTGTATGAATATGCAAAATGCTGTTGGAAACAGATAATTCACACCAGCGACAAGGAGGCCCAGGACAGATTAACACATTGCTTGGGAGCGAGGATTAATTGATTTAAAAAATGATGTAAGTTTACAGAATCACCTTGTAAACTGTGCCCAGAGAGACACACGCTGTTGACAACAATCTTTCAGTAAAGATACCATACATATTTGGTAAACATAACGGGAGTTGCACTTGCAGGAGACCTCATTACAGCTCTTGGCTATGAAAGCTTGGTGGGGAAGCGGGGTGAGACTGCGGGGTCTTCTGTGCTAAGTACTGAGTCTGTGGACTGTTAAGGAGGTGAGAACCAGTAAATAAGTAGGGTTAGGCTGCACAGCACTTTTCAACATTCATTCTGTCTGATATTTAGACTGCTTGAGACATTCATTCACAGATTCAACTAGAGACTAGGGAATATATTTTAAATATAATTATTATTTTAGTTGGTTTTGATTTTTTTTTTTTTTGGTATCAGTTATCACTCCTTAGAGCAGTAAAATCTTTTAAAGGAGAGAAATTAGATTTGAGGAGAAACAAAACAGACAGCTAATAAATAACCTTTGGATATCACCTTCCCTACCTTTCCCAGCTCTTAATAGGCCCCTGAGAGAGCAGAAAAAAAAATTAAAAAACCCAGTGGGAAAGAAAATTAAAATTACTTCCTCTACCATGGGACAATGCTAAGCAATCTAATATAGAAATCAACATTTTAAAAATAATTTATACTCCTCAGTCCAGAATTTGTTTTGCAGTAAATTAGTTGCTTATTTCTTGATCATCAATTCAACAAGTATTTACTGAGCACCTGAGAAGCACCAGGTAAAATTCCTGGCAGTTCTCCAGAAAGCTACTTTAAGAAGTAGAGCCTGCTGTATGAGGATAGGAGCGATGCTATAACAAACAATGCAAATATCTCGCTGAATAAACATAATCTGAGTTTATTTCTTGCTCATGTAACTTCTCAGTGTGGAAATTGGGTCCCAGGCACCTTCCAGCCTGAAGCAGCTGCCTAGGTGGAGTAGGAGCAACCAGAATGAAATTGGAAATGAAGTTAAAGGGCTACCTTTGGTCACTATGTCCCAAGCATCTCCCTTGTACAGATTTCTGGATTATTCAGCCTGGTAAACTCAATGTTACTTTTCACGAAAGTTGTAAAAAAGCTATATCCATAGCTTCATCCTGGTTCAAGCATTTAGTGACTTGGTTTCTACATTCCCCTACTCTCATGCTCTATCCAATCACCTACCTTAACTGATTGGAGTCTCAACTATCTCAAAATGAACTCTATTCTGTAACTAGGGGCCCTCAGCCCAGCCTGCCCCCTCTCACATACTGGGAGCCCTCAGGAGATGTCCTAAGGGGAGCAGGCCTAAGCCACAGTCTGGCCTCCCTTTGTGGGAGGCTGCCAGGCTGATCAGGGAAAGGCACAGCCCCATCACCCCGCTGCTGCAGCCACTGCCAGTCACCAAAGCCACCAAGGTGGTTTCATCAACAGTCCCTTCACCATGAAAAAATGACAACTTTCTTTTAGGCACTTTCAAGATGTGTCTTTCATAGAATATGATTGACCTTCCTTCCTTCTTTCCTTCCTTCCTTCCCTCCCTCTCTTCCTTCTTTCTTTCCCTCCCTCCCTCTCTCCCTTCCTTGCTTCCCTCCCTCCCTCTCTTCCTTCCTTCCCTTCTTTTTATCCTCACCTGGGATATGTTTCCATTGATTTTGAGAGTGTGGAAGAGAGTGAGAGACAGAGAGAAACATCTATGTGAGAGGGACACTTTGATTGGTTGCCTCCTGCATGAGCCCTGACCAGGGCCCCAACCTAGGTACATGCCCTTGATCAGAACTGAATCTGGACCCTGCAGTCAGTAGGCCAAGGCTCTATCCACTAAACCAAACCGGCTAGGGCAGGATATGACATTTCTTAGCCCTCCAGCAGCAGACCTTTGTTTTTATCTCCAGGAGTGTGGTGGAAAAGCCCCAGATTACCTTTTTGAATTCTTATACCCAAATTACTAAGAATATACCAGTGGCATACAGAGAGTTTAGCCAATGAGTGAGCGGTCTGTAGTTCACACCTATCACTTCTGATCTCCGGCTCCGCCGCTACCAAGGCCCCAAGCCTCTGGCCCAGGCTTGGATCCTAGGCAGGGCCCCCAGCTCCCTCAGATCACTGGCTCCACCCCTGCCAAGGCCTAAAGCCTCAGTGCCTGGGCAGGGGACCCCCAGATCCCTCCGATCCCTGGCTCCACCCCTGCCAAGGCCCAAGCCTCTGGCCGAGGATTGGGTCCTGGGCAGGGCGCCCCCAGCTCCCTCTGATTGGTAGCTCTACCCCTGCCAGAGCCCCCCTAGCTCCTTCTGGCCGGCTATACCCCTGCCAGGGCCCCAAGCCTCTGGTTGAGGCTTGGGTCTTGGGCAGTCCCCCCTACCACCCTACAACAGCTCCCTCCAATCACCGGCTCCTCCCCTGCCAGGGCCTCCCTGCTCCCTCTGATTGCTAGCTCCACCCCTGCCCAGGCCCCAAGCCTCTAGCCGAGATTTGGATCCTGGGCAGGGGACCTCCAGCTCCCTCTGATCACCGAGCCCAGCCCCTGCCAAGGCTTCAAGCCTCTGGCTGAGGCTTGGGTCCTGGGCAGGGTCCTCCCAGCTCCATCTGATTGCCCGGCTCTACCCATGCCCAGGAGCCCCCTGGCTCAGGCCCTCCCCAGTTGCTCAGGACCTACCCTAGGCCTATCTCAAAGTGACCTGGGTGCTGAGAAAGTTCCCAGGACCCAGACTGCTGGGTGCCAATGTATGCAAATTAACCTCCAAATTAACTCTGATTGGCTGTGGGCGGCGCGGGGATATGGTCGATTTGCATATCTATCTATAATTATGTATATGTATGATGGGGGTTCTATTTCATAAAGAGCTAAGCCAAGAAGCTTAAAACTGACATTAAGTAAAAATTATAGAATTGACTAAATTATTCATGTAAAAAGGCATATCATGCAGAATTGATGGCATCATTAGATTACTGTTGGAGGCTGAAGACCAAAGTATATTACATGATACGTTAGCTGGTGCTCAAAGATGGTCCCCAATGATTAGCAACCCTAGTCTTTCCTCCCTTGTGCTGTCCTCTCAAAGACTGAATCTGGGCTGGCCCTGTGACTCCCTTCACCTGTAGAATGCAGGGGAAATGACACTAGGACAGTTCCAAGCCCTACATCAATAAGAAGGCCGAGCAGCCTTGAGCCATAACCCACATAAGATGTTCAGCTACTTTGTTGGAGAGTCCACATGGAGGAGAGAACAACTGAAGGAGAGAAAGAACCCACTGAGGCCCAGGCTTAGGTGCCAAGGTACCTGTCAGACTTGTGAGTGAAGAATCATAAATGCTTGAGCCCCACCCTCTCAACCTTACAACAGAGACCCTAAGTGAGATCCGAGGAAGAACCATCTAACAAAACCTACTTAAATTTACTGGGAGAGACGATGATGGCTTTTTCTCATGATGGTCTGTAGATGTCACTGTGGGGAGTGCCATATGCCAATGGTTTAGCTGCTGCCAGGAGGAGTAGGGAGCTCTTACAGGGGGTGGATGTGTCTTAAATTTCCAGGGTCCTCTAAGATGGGTAATCAACCCCTCTCTCCTGGCTACCCTCTCCCCAATCCAGGCTCCCATTTCTTTACAACTTTATTTCCTACCGCCATTTGCCTACCTGGCACTAGAGGATAGGAAGGAGAAGGCCAACACGCTTTGCCGAAAGAAAAGGCGGCTGAAACAGGCTGAAAAGAACATGGAGAAGAAAACTGACAGGTACACAGAGGTCCTCAGGACTCAGGGACTCCTGGTCTGAGCCTAATAAAATTAATTGTTAATTCCTTACAAAATAAAACGAGTGGGAGAAATAGCATGCGAGTGCCCTCTGAATTCGGTCTTTGTTAAGGCTTAAGCTGGCGTGGATCATTTGAATATCCACTCTCCAGAATAACAACCCACAGAATATACAGAATAATTAAATGGCTGTCCTGTTAAGCCACTATATATTGGAGTGGTTTGTTCTGCAGCAATATGTAACTGAAGTCTATATAAAGGCAGGCGTTTAGAGTGAAGATGGGGGCTCTCCAACCCACATAACTATTTCTTTTCAGAGCTGGGATTTTCCACTTAGTTCAGTGATTTCATATCTCTAAGCAGAGCCTGGCCACTGTTACATTAAAACACAAATCTTAAAAAATATTTCACTCGGAAGATTTGGGAATACTCCTGACTCCCAGAGACTTAAGAACGCTCTTATTTATTTAGTTATTTGATATTAAATATTAATTCCTTTGAGATCTTGAGATCCACTAGAACCTACAGCTGAGAATGTAGACAAAAGCAGTTTTTTTTTAAAGTGGACTCCCCAACATTTGTGCACCCACCACTGCTGAAAGTGTGGAAATGCGGTTCCTTTCTCCAAAGCATGAGGCTTTCTGAAACAGGCCTTCAATCCAGGCAAGTGTCTAAAAGAGTAAAATAACCCACTCGCACAGGCTCCTGAAATCATAATAATAATAAAACCCCTCCGATTTTTTTTTCCCCAGCTCTGAAGCAGCACCTGCCATTAGCTGTGGTGGTTCCTATTTTCATATTGTCTGACAGTAGCAGTTGGATCGGGTTTGAGCCAGTGTGACTGAGAGGCAGGCTCCCTGCTTCCACAAAGCTGAATTTAATAAGATGAGAACAGCATGCCAAGATGGGGAGCTCCCTCCCTAACACTTATCCTGACACCAGCCCCTCAGCGGGGCCGTATTGCTGCGGTAATCTGGGTGAGCCGGACAGAGCGTCCTGCTTACAAGTTCAATATAATGGAACAGCAGGGGGCGAAGGGCTGGCAGAAAAGCTTAGCAAAGTTAAAGCCTATTACTCCATGCTTGAGGAAAAATGAGTCACAAAATATTACACCCAGAGCAAGACTTGAACCTGCCAAATGCAGCAGCAACACACGCTAAGCCTGGTTCATAATAGTGCATTCATTATTCCGCGGTCCAGGATAATGTGGATTTAAATGTCTTTAACCCTAATGGAAATGTATATGCAAATATCCCCAGGAACCCATCCCTCCCTCGCTTTTCTTTTGCCCCTGTTTGAATCTGATAGGCAAGGTGACTGTATGTCCAAGAAAATGATGCCTTTTTAATCTGCCTTCGGTGGCAAGAAGAGGACAAGAAACAGAAACTGGACAGAAAGAAGGCTCTCAGCTGCATATGTGGCCTTTGTTGTTTTCTGCCTCTTGTGGTGTGGAATTTAAAACCAACGGGAGAAATAGCAAGCGAGTGGTCTCGGAGCTCAGCGGGTTTGAGGTTTAGGCTGACTTCGCTCATTTAAATATCAACCTTTCATTATAAGTGAGTTCTAACACAAAATCTTCAATACTAGGTAATCAAATCGAACCGTTAGATTTGGAACAGACTTGTCTCATACTTTCAATGCACCAATGCCCCAGAACCAACGTAGGACTCCTTCTAATTAAAGAACCATTATTTAGAATCCTGATCATTAAACTGTTTTAGGACTGGTTTTTGGTTTTTTAAGAGTAACAATAGAACTAAGAGGGGATTCCTTCGGCTCACCCGAGACTAGCTACAAGTCCTTATTATAATAAAGGCCACTCGGACCATCAGGTGTGGTGTCAATGACAGCCGACACCAATTACTGAACTCTTAACACCAGCCAGGCGCTTGGGTTTGATGCTTTATAGCCATTTCCTCTAATCTGTATGTAGGGGGTATATATGGTCTCACTGTTTCTCAGATGTACAGAGACATTTCAGCTTCTTTATTTACAGATGATCTCATCTTCTACATGATCCTCCCGTGGGGAAACAACATCAAACCTCAGACTTGCCCAGTTGTTTTTTATTCCCTTCCGGTTTCAAGTCTGTTTGGATATGTGGTGTGTCTTGGTCTTTTAGAGTTCCTTCCCTTTCGTTGCGCCCTTTGAAGATGGTGTCTGGATCTGATATGCCAAATGCCAGTGGAGACTGAAGGCTCCAAGAATTCATGAACAGAATTAACGGTCAAGGACCACAGCAAGAAGCTCCTAATAGCCAGTTAGGTCCTGTTTGCTCTAGCTGACTGGACCAACTATCCCTGCAGGGACCCAGAAGTTACCACCGAAAGGGAAGTGGAAAAGTGAGAGAGGAAATGGAAAGCAATTATGCAGTATAGACCAGTTACCACTGTGAGCAACTAGACCTTAATCCCATGGGGAAAATCTGGGTAATAGAATAGAGAACCGAGGTATTCACCCAAGGGTTGAGGAAATGGCAGCATTTATACACCGACTCCTAACACTCACTGGTTGAGGACCACTCCCCCTGGGGTGATGAAACTGTTCTTATATATGTGTACAATGAAGACATACAGATGGCACATAAGCATATGAAAAGATGCTCAACAGCATGTGTCACCAGGCAAATGCCAATTAAAACGAGATACCACTACTCACCTATTTGAATGGCAAAAATCCAAAAAACCAACAACACGAAATGCTGGTGAGGATATGTAGCAACACATTCCCATAGGTAGTCAGAATGCAAGACGATACAGACATGTTTAGGCAACAGTTTGGCAGTTTTCTTGCAAAACCAAACATATTGTTACCATGTGTGATTCTGCAATAGCACTCCTTGGTATTTACCTAAACAATTTGAAAACTTACATCCACAAAAGCCCCCACACAGATGTTTCTATCAGTTTTGTTGATTGCCAGAGCTTGGAAGTAACCAAGAATTCCATCAGTAAATGAATGGATAATTAAACTGTGGCACATCCGGACAATGGACTTTAATCAGCAATAAAAATGAACGTGTAGTGAAACCATAAAAAGACAGGGAGGAAACTTAAATACACACTGCTAAGTGAAAGAAGCCAATCCCAAAAGGTTACATAGTATATGCACCCAACTAGACAACATTTGGCAAAAAGCAAAACACTGGAATCACTCAAGAAGCTTTCAAAATTATTGACACCTGAGTGCCCTACCATGGATTTCTGATTTACTAATATGTTAGGGTAAGGCCTGAGCATTGGGGTTTTTTAAAGCTTTTTAGATAACTCAAATGAGAAGCCAAAGCTGAAAATCATGGCCCTAGATCAGTGGTTGGCAAATTCATTAGTCAACAGAGCCAAATATCAACAGTACAATGATTGAAATTTCTTTTGAGAGCCAAATTTTTTAAATTTAAACTTCTTCTTTTTTTAAAAATATATTTTATTGATTTTTCACAGAAAGAAAGGGAGATAGAGAGCCAGAAACATCGCTGAGAGACATCGATAAGCTGCCTCCTGCACACCCCACACTAGGGATGTGCCCGCAACCAAATACATGCCCCCGCCCGAAATTGAACCTGGGACCCTTTAGTCCCCGGGCCAATGCTCTATCCATTGAGCCAAACAGGCTTTGGCAAAACATAAACTTCTTCTAATGCCACTTCTTCAAAATAGACTTGCTCAGGCCATGGTATTTTGTGGAAGAGCCACACTCAAGGAGCCAAAGAGCCGCATGTGGCTCACGAGCCGTAGTTTGCAGACCTCTGCCCTAGATGTATGCCAGCAGAGCCTCGCATCTCAAAATGTGGTCATAGGTCAGGACTATCACCAGGGAGCTTGTTAGAAATGAGCAAACTTGAGCCCCACCCTGACCTAATAATGAGAATCTGCACTTTTAAAAACATATTTTTATTGATTTCAGAGGAAGGGAGAGGGAGAGAGAGATAGAAACATCAAAGATGAGAATCATTGATCGGCTGCCTCTTGCCTGCCCCTTATTGAGGATCCAGCCCACAACCTGGGCATGTGTCCTTGACCAGAATCGAACCAGGGACTCTCCAGTCTGCAGACCGACACTCTATCCACTGAGCCAGACAAGCTAGGGTGAGAATTCCCAGAGGGTTCATGTGCACAGTAAAGTTTGAAGAGCCCTGAAACAGCATCCTCCTACCCACCTGACTTCAGAGCACTCATCCCCAGATCTCACCTTCACCCCACCTGAGCTCCTTCTTCCTAGGATGTCAGGATTTAAGACAAAACCAGGAACTCACTACATCTGTCCTTTCTCCAAAGGGAGTGGTTCTTACCTTCTATTTTGCAGCCATGAACCTGAGGAGTCTTCTCTTTTTACCCTACCCTGTTCTCCTCCCCATCTCCCAGACACAGCCTTCACTACACCTAGTACTTATTAACACCCAGGATCCATACTTGAATTCAAGTAAAGACAGAAGGCAGAATCAATGTCTTAGTGGGATTAAAAAAAAACAAAAAACTTTTTCTTTAAAAAAATAAGTTAGCTTCTGGTTTCTCCCTAAATTGCTGTAACACAGAGATGTGTTGAGATGGTATTAAAATAGAATCTTATCCACTACAGGGTGGAAAGTGAAAAGTAACATGGGAGGGATGACTAATGATTTGGAAAAAGAAAAAGATCCACCTGCATTAGTAAAGAAATTATGAGGTGTCTATGACCAGAGAAAGCTGAAATGTGCTAATTGAATGCCCTCAGATGCCATTAGCGGGGCAGTCCTCCATAGCTAACAGCACAAGCACATCCGAGCAGAAACCTGAGCTAATAACAAACAGGACGGTCTTGATGGTCTAAGAAGGATTCTGAGTGCATGAGTCAGCAGGTAAGGGACTTTGTGTTCATCAGAAATCCTCCGCAGACAAGAGGGAAATTTTCCTCTGGTTGAGTATGCCATGCCATGGTCAAAACCCAGAGAAAAGACCAGTTTGGTTTTTAAGGAGAACAATGAGTGCACACATGTACTCATGTACACACACACACACACTCCAACTCACAACTCTTGCTACTCAAGATGTGCTCCATGAACCAGCAGCATCTGGCCTCAGTGCCACACCTACTGATTAAGACTGCACATAAACGAGAACCCCATGTTATTTGTATGCACATCAAAGTTTGAGAATAGCTCTAAACCAGTGGCTAGCAACTTTGGCTGCACACTGGAATCACTCAGACATTTCAATATGCAGCCAATACAGAAAACTGTTGATCTGAAATAAAAGTTAAAAATATGGCCTCTTTTTTTCCTTTCAGATTGAGCCTTTTGACCAGTTTAAAAACAGGACAATGATGCATAAGAGGAACACTTCAAGACTGCTGTTGGAACACCTGGCTTATAAACCTTTTCAAAGACTAGTCTTGTTCTGTTTTGGTAACTCTCTATGTATCTGCTTCCTGAGACCAAGGACCTTGACTTTGTGTCTGCTTTTCCAACAAAATTATTAGTAGAGTCCCTTTTCAATCCCCAAAATGTTCAGATTGGACAATACTGTCAACCTAAGGAGAGCTGACATTTATTGACCTGCTCCCTTAGCTAAGCACTCTGCTAAGCAAATTATTTCATTAAATACTCACAACATGCCTCAGAGATTATGTACCATTATTATTTTCAACTTAGAGGTGAAGAAACTGAATATAATAGCTGAAGTTACATGGGTAGTAACCAGCAAAATCTAGATCGTAACCTCCGAAAATGATCCTAAAAGTCAGAATGCTTAACCACAATGTTCCATCTATTAATTAAAACTTGTAGTTAGAGCAAGATATCAGAGAATTGTCTGTTCTGCTTGGAAAAACAATGTGTTTGGTAGAAGGTTAGGAGACAAGGATAGAAAGATAATTTTATAGGCAATATTAGTTTCTCATCTTTCTCTTCTTTAGTTGGCTTAATCTAACATAGGAGATGTGGTAAAAACATGTATTTCCAGAAGATTTGTACATATATGTATATATCCATACTTATAGGTGGAGAAGAGGTCTTGAAGGAGCTGAGATGGCATTTGCCACAGAGTACAGAAGGCTCAAGATTCTAACTTTGGCTCCCAAGCTCCACTGAATTACCAAAATGAAGGAAGTTTCAGCCATGGCTTCAGACTGAGGCAAGATGGGAACGTCATCAAGCCTGTGTTATTGTTGGAGGGTTGATTCAAAAAGAAAAGACCTAAGTTTCAGCTGGTCCCAAACTATGGAGAATCTTATCTACACAAAGCCCCCATTTGCCAATGCAAATCTGGTAATTGGACTCTTAATTACCCTATTTGCACACATAAATGAGGGGTGTGCCTGCAGAGAAATCAGAGCCTACTCTTAAAACTTTGGCCCCAAGCAACGAAATCACATGCTTTTGTCAACAGGAAAATTGGTTAGAATTGTGTTTATTTCTGCTCGTGTTAGGCCACATGTATTTGCACTGCAGCCTGATGTCTATTGAGTGAAAGCTTAGTTTTTAAAAAAAACACACAAAAAACAATGTTATGCATGCAGAAAACCTAGATAGTAATTGCCAACTATGTGCCAAGAATCCTTTCATTGTATGGAGAATGCAAGATCTGAAAAAGAAAACCTTTTTGCAACTTCATATGCTTGGGCAGACTCAGCAGCCTTATAGTCATAATAAAGACAGAAGGGCCTTTTAAAAGAATACTTTAAACAAAATTTCCAGCATGGATTCATCTCTTGAATAAATTATTTGGGCATTGAATTTTCTCATTTCCCTAGGGCAGGTAAACAGGTGAATTTTCTCTGAATATCTTCTAGCTAGACAGTGAACTAACAATGTCCTTAGGGGGAAAATGTTCTTTATTTGGAAGCATGTATTGTGAGTATGTCCATCTGGGTTTCCTCTCCATGAAACAGTCAAGATTTGGCTGTCTCTTGATCTTTGATTTATATATAAGACCTGGGTTCTAGTCCTGGCTGCCACTCAAACTAGCCACATACTCTTAAGGATTGATTCAATTATTTAGTTGAACAACGGTCAAGGGAAAAGGGACAGCTTGTCAGGGAGAGTCAAGTAGTGTGTTGGGAAGTAGAGGCAGGCCATGAGGGGCCACTAAGGTGTCAAAGGTAAGGGAGGATGAACAATAAAGAATGATCAATAGGCTCTGTGATTTAGAGTTCAATAACAACATCATCTTTGATTTGGTCACCAGATGCTCAAGAAATACTTATTCAGTGAACGACTTAATTATCAGCACCACCTATTGAGCCACTTTGTAGGGAGCACTATGTGAGGAGTCTGAAGTAATTAGGGGAAAAAAATGAGACCCTGCCTACAAGGTTACTGAAGAGTAAAAACTCATCAAAGTGCAATAATATCAAATAAGACAGAGTTGAAAGAGTCAATGTGAGAATTAGGGGACAAGATGACCTTTGAATGTCTACATGGCATTAGGACACCTACTATGTATTCCATAAAAGTTTCCCCTACTGCCTGGGTTCAGGGGCTTAGACTGTGGAAAGACTAGAGCTGGCTCGCCTCTACCATGGCTGTGATCTCCTTAGGTTCAGCATATGCCCACCAATGCAGAACTATGCACCACCGACCTCCCTACCTCAACACAATGCAAACCAGAGAACTATGCAATCAGTCCTTTTCTGATGAGTTAGCTACACTGATTAAATTAGTTCATTGAAGTAATGCTGTATAGTATAGAATCCTTGACTCAATGTAGTAGTAGTTCATAAGTCCTTTTCATCAGCTCTTCTTATCCAAACCTCTCTGTACATGGAAGGTTAATGGATATGTAATGAGATTTCAGAATTCTGAACCCTGAACTTTAAAGAAATAACTGTATCTCCCCAAATCTGGTTTTTGCCCATCTGCTTTATTGGCTGGTGACAAATATCAATTAGAATTAAACTGCCCATTTCTGCTTTCTAGATTCATTGAGTATCAGGAAGTTCCAAGATGGATTTTGTTCAACATTTGCACAAATCAGATTGGCAGTCAAATTTGTCCAGAAAAACAGAACTTTATTATTAGAAGTCACTGCCAGGTTCTATCTCAATCACTTACCAAAGTCATATCTCATCATAAGCAGAAAAAAATGTAACACTAATTATTCACTAAAAAACAACTGAGTATCTACTATGTTCTAGGACAAGAAATCTGCTCGAGATAAGGGAAAAGTCAAACATTCTTCCATCCTCATGAAGAGACAGAGGGCCAGGCTATTTTGTACAAAACTGTACACAACTGAACTCCTTATGACTAAAATTTTACTCAAGAATAGAGAACAAACTAGGATTTGTCTGGTAGTATCTGCATAGTTCTGAACAAGCTTATAAGATAAATGGAAAATGGCCCTTAGTATTTGAAAGGCTCACTTTTGAGTAATTTACTTCTTGATTTTTTTTTCTAAAATTCAAAGATGAATAATACCACAATTCCACCCAGGACATTTAAGTTAATGGGCAGACAGGCATATAATACCCAAAACATGAGCAGAGCCTGGCACAAAGTAAGAAGCTCAATAATGAAAACAAACCTTTTTATTACTGCTTACTAAGCATAGAAAGATGTTTGGCACTGCAAGGGGTCTCTGGTACAGAGATTAAACCACTTGCTTCCAGGTGGCTATGCTGATGAAAAGAACTTATGACAGAAGACTCAGAGCCAGACCATTTGGATGGTTCTACTCTGCTCAACTGTGAGCCTACTACTTATAGGATAATGATGACTTGAACTTCTCTGAGCCTTCATTTTCTTGTCTTTTAGAATAAAAATAGAGGATAAGAATTACCCTCTCCCCCCCAGAGCTGTTGTGAGGTTTACGTACAATAATTTTTTTAAATATATATTTTATTGATTTTTTTACAGCGAGGGAGAGAAATAGAGAGTTAGAAACATCCATGAGAAACATTGATCAGCTGCCTCCTGCACACCCCCTACTGGGAATGTGCCCACAACCAAGGTACCTGCCCCTGACTGGAATCAAACTCGGGACCTTTCAGTCCACAGGCCAACGTTCTATCCACTGAGCCAAACCGGCTTCAGCAATAATAAATTTTAATGTAGTGAGAAAATATGTGGTGTAAATGAGGGAGTTATTGTTATGATGCAACAGACGTGGGAGGAATTGAGTTCCCACATCAAATGTGCCTTCCCTGCCTCCTCTAGCTTGCTCTGTTGTCCCCAACAATGTAAACCCAACATCCAACATTCTGATGAAATGGAATCTAAGGCTGTGTATTACTCCCACTTGGAAGCTTGAGCTTAAATGTGGGTAATTTTGTACTCATTCTACACTCCCCAATTCCCACTCCATCTCACCCACCAACTTGGTTTAATTCTTCTGGCGTTAAAGTGATCTGATCCCTAAAAGCTCTCTCTTGTTGCATTCATTTTTTCTCTTTCTCTCTCAAGGTTCATAGTAGAGTGACTTCCATAGAACTGGTGCTCAATATTAGAGTTAACAAAAGGAAAAGGAATCATCCTTTTGGGTGATGATTTTCGGTAAAGTTATTTCCCACACTGTTTGTTGCAAGTTTCTTATGCTTTCTGAAATTTCGCAACTAGTACCCAACATTAGCCAGAGGGCCAATTCATTTATTCTAATCAAATCTGTTGAGTTCAGACTACTACATTGGTAAGTGTTGGGGACACTTATCAAGAGTGAGCAAAAATATACTTGTCTGTTGTCATGGAGTTTAAGGTCTATTTGTTATGCATGGTAAATGAGGGCATTATAAATTGTAAATGAAGAAAAAAAAAAAAGAAATCAGCAGTCAGCTTAGAATTCAGTGATAACACACAGATACAGCTGTGCATATGGCCAGAATTCATCCCAGTCAGTCATTAGGCCATAATTTTCAGAAATTATTTTTTTGTTATCTTTTGTAACCAAGTATAAACTTTTAAATTAAGTATGTCTATTGCAAAATTGTTTTTATTAAATACCACCGATGTAGTCACCTGTAGAGTGTTTTTAGTGTTTTGATTTACACTATTCTATCTAATAAGAGTAATAAGCAAATTGTCCATACCTCTACAATATCCACAGGCTATGCCCACAGGCCACACCCACCAGCCAATCAGGAGCAAGCATGCAAAGTAACCCAACCAAGATGGCTATGGCCACAGAGAGAGGAGGGAGGCTTGGGTTGCCCCTGGCAATGGAGGAAGCCAAGTTTTCTGCAAACCCTGGCCGGCCCAAGCTTCCAAATAAAACAACAGAGTTGCAATGGCTGCCGCCACAGAGTGATCAGAAAGCTTGGCTCCGCTTCAGGCTACAGAGTTTCATCTGTAGAAAATAAATAAATCCCAGATACCAGGGACTTCTCTTGGGTCACCAAAGGGTGTGGCCAGCCTGAAAAACACCACAGGCCCCTTATCCAGGCCACCCCACTCCCCAAGGGAACCCCCACCCTGATCTGGGACACTCTTCAGGGCAAACCAACTGGCCCCCACCCATGCACCAGGTCTCTATCTTCTCTAGTAAAAGAGTAATATGCAGATTGACAGTAATATGCAGATCACTCCAACACACAAAATGACTGCCCCCATGTAATAAAAAGACCCTGCTCCCATGTGGACACAAGATGGCCACCACAAGATGGCCAGCAGGGAGGGCAGTTAGGTGGGACCAGGCCTGCAAAGGAGGGCAGTTGGGGTTATCAAGCCTTCAGGGGAGGGCAGTTAGGGGCAAACAGGTTGGCAGGAGTGCAGTTAGGCATCAATCAGGCTGGCAGGGGAGTGGTTAGGGGGTGATCAGGCTGTCAGGCAGAAGCAGTTAGGGGCAATCAGGAAGGCAGGCAGGTGAGCAGTTGGGAGCCAGCAGTCCTGGATTGTGAGAGGGATGTTCGACTGCCCGTTTAGGCCCAATCCTACCTGATGGGGCCTAAACGGGCAGTCGGACATCCCTCAAGGAGTCCTAGATTGGAGAGGGAGCAGGCTGGACCTCCCCCTCATGCACGAATTTCATGCACCGGGCCTCTAGTCTTATATAATAAAAGGTTAATATGCAAATTGTCCCTAACAGTAGAACAACTGTTTGCAATGATGCGCTCTGATCACCAGGAGGCAGATGCTCAATGCAGGAGCTGCCCTTGGTGATCAGTACACTCACACAGGGGAAGCTCTGCTCAGCCACCAGCCGGGCTGAAGGCTACAGTGCAGCAACAGTGGCGGAAGCCTCTCTTGCCTCCTCAACAGTGCTAAGTGAAGCCATTAGTTAGATATCACCAGGGCTCCCAGAATGCCAGAGGGATTTCTGACTGCCAGCTTAGGCCCATTCCTCCTAAGCTGGACAAATTTTCATACACCAGGCCTCTAGTTAGATATAACATGATTGCTCAGCTGAATGGCCAGTGCCAGTCTCTCACTGGACACAGGTAGCAATGCAAATGCAGATTCATGTCCTTTGCAAATGTATCCACATAAATAATCTCCTTGACAAGGACAAAACCCTGTGGCTTCTACCTCATTCAAGGGAGTGTGATTCCATTTCCCAAAGCACATACTTTGTCAATTAACCCCAAACTTAAAGAAGTTTCATATGTAAGAGAGCATGTGAAGGCCCTGAGAAGTCCTGCAATTAAAAAATCTATTTGTGGGATCTCAATACCAGATATCAAACAGTATTACAAAGCTACTGTTCTCCAAACTGCCTGGTACTGGTACAAGAACAGACATATAGATCAATGGAATAGAATAGAGAACCCAAGAAATGACCCAAACCACTCTGCTCAATTAATATTTGACAAAGGAGGCAAGAACATACATGGAGTCAAAGTCTCTACAATAAATGATGTGGGGAAAATTGGACAGATACATGCAAAAAAATGAAACTAGACCATACACAAAACTTACACCATACACAAAAATAAACTCCAAATGGATAAAGGACTTAAACATAAGACAGGAAACCATAAAGATACTAGAGTATTCCACAGGCAGCAAAATCTCAGACATATGCAGAAGGAAATTCTTCACTGATACTGCTCCTAAGGCAATGAAAAATAAAGAGAAAATAAACAAATGGGACTATATCAAAATAAAAAGCTTTTGCACAGCAAAGGAAACCATCAACAAAACAACCAGAAAGCCCACTGCTCAGGAGAACGTATTTGCCAATGTCATCACTGATAAGGATTTAATCTCTAAAGTTTACAGGGAACTCATACAACTTCACAAAAGGAAGATAAATAACCCAATCAAAAAATGGGCAAGGGACCTAAATAGATACTTTTCGAAAAAAGACATAAGGATGGCCAAGAGACATAAGAAAACATGTCAAAGTCACTAAATCATCCAAGAGATGCAAACCAAAACAACAATGAGGTACCACCTTACACCTGTCAGAATGACTATCATCAACAAATCAACAAATGATAAGTGCTGACGAGGATGCGGAAAAAAAGGAACCCTGGTGCACTGCTGGTGGGAATGCAGACTGGTGCAGCCACTGCAAAGAACAGTATGAAATTTCATTAAAAAACTAAAAATGGAACTCCCATTTGACCCAGTGATCCCACTGCTAGGAATATATCCCAAGAAACTAGAAACAACATCAAAAAGGATATATGCACCCCTATGTTCATAGCAGCACAATTTACAGTAGCTAAGATTTGGAAACAGCCTAAGCGCCTATCAGCAGATGAGTGGATTAAAAAACTGTGGTACATCAATGAAATACTATGCTGTGGTAAAAAAAAAAAAAGACATTCTCACCATTTGCAACAGAATGGATGGAACTGGAGAGCATTATGATAAGTGAAATAAGCCAGTTAGAGAAAGATAAATATCACATGAGCTCACTCATTTATGGAATATAATGAACAACGTAAACTGATGAACAAAAACAGATCCAGAGACAGAGAAGCATTCATCAGACCATTAAGGCAGAGGAGGGTGGAGGTTAGAGGGAGGGATCAACCAAAGGACTTGTATGCATGCATATAAGCCTAACCAATGGATACAGACAACAGGGGGGTGAGGGCATGAGTGGGGCATGGGGAATGGGGGACAATGAGGCGATAAGGACACATATGTAACACCTTAATCAATAAAGAAAAAAAATCTATTTGATGTGTAACCCAATCGTCCCCACTTTCATCTCACCATTTTTCTAAAACTCACATATAAATATCCTGAAAAATAATATTCTAGGTAAGATATTCTTTGGAATATTCTAGTTTAACTTATTCAGATCCCATTCTGGTAGGTGTTTTCTTTAATTGGCCTCATAGGAACTTTATAAATGTATTGATTTACTCTAAGTCCATTTTGATCAATGATGTCACCGGCTGAACAGACAATCAAAATTCCATTTTGTCTTTCAATAGAGAAAGCAGTGAAGATGAGAGCAATAAGACTGGCTCTTTACCATCAGAAACAGCCAGGGAATGACGCTACCTGAGTACATACAGGGGCCTGCAGAGAATTCATCCCACAAACTGACACACAATTCATTTTTTATACCTTCGTCTCCTATTTATTTTCCTTGTGCTTCTCTTTGCTTTGGCAATCTTAGATGCATTTCTACTTTTCCAAGATTGCCTGCGGTGAAGTCCTGTCCCCAGAGATTGTTTTTTATTAGTCTCTTAAGCAAGTTATACAATTCCAATCACCTCTCCCTGTCCACCCATCTGCTTGTTTTTGCTTTTCTTCCTCTCTGCTGGATTCGGTGTAGAAATCCTCTCTGCCTCCTCTCTCCCCTCCCTGTCCACTGCCCTAAACTCTCCCCCACCGCTCTGTCTATCCTCTCTGTCAGGGTCCCGGGGCCCCTTCTGTTCAGATGGCTCTGGGCCCACCTGTACCAGCCCCATCTGTCAGCAAATCAGCCCCAGCATCCCATAAACCTGGTGGAGGAAATTCTCCTCTGAAGAATTGACGTCACTAGGTGTTCTCCTGAGAGTTGTGCCCTGAAAAATTAGCTACACTGAGGAAGAATAAAGGGCAGTTTACCATGGAATAGAGGCGTTCAGACCATTGACATTAATAAAATACTTCTCACACACAGGACCACATTTCAGTTTTCTGTTGGAAACATTACTTGACAATCCACCAGAATATTAAAGGGAACTAGAAATGGAAAAACAGTATCTTCAGGCTAACTAGAAATTTTTAAATATTCATATTTTAATTCATTAGAAGATCAAGTGAATAAAATCTATTTTCTAAAGCTAGCACGACCAACATATTTGCAAGATTATCTCTGCTCATTCTTTCAATTTGAGTAACATAGCTGTTTTTTGGAAGAAATCATTCGGTTTTAGTTTTTTTGGCACTATTTTTTAAAGAAATCAAGCATTTCCTTGAAAGAAACATTTAATTCTAATATTTTAAAGCCCCAGGCTTTTATAAAACATATCTATAGAGAAAAAGGAAGGTGAACAGTCAAATACTACAGTAAGGGGTGGCTATTTTTCCCCATCTGAAATTTGATTCATATTTAACCCAGATCTGTGTGCTGATTTCGAGGCTAAAGTGCCAATAGGGGAACAGAATGGTCAC
This sequence comes from Lasiurus borealis, assembly GCA_004026805.1. Classification (NCBI taxonomy): domain Eukaryota; kingdom Metazoa; phylum Chordata; class Mammalia; order Chiroptera; family Vespertilionidae; genus Lasiurus; species Lasiurus borealis. Next base: position 29,120 of record PVJN01008134.1, read on the forward strand.
AGCCAGCCACTGGAGAGAGCACTTGGTGCCAGGACTGAACCAGGTCTAAAAACTGGGGATGGCACCTGAAATTCATACAGCAGAACCCCCGGACCTCCGAGCCGGCCTCGTGGTTCTGACGTTCCCTTGCCCGTTTCCTGTGTGCGCGAGCAGCGCTGCGGCGACCCTGTTTATCTGGCCCCTGCACAACGTTGTCAAGACACATTTCCATTTTCCAAGTGACTGCTGCCACTGGGCTGCAGTCTGTGCTCATTTCTCGAGTAGCTAAACCCTTTGACACTGTGGTTTTTAATTAAAATTACATTAAAGTTAATCAACCAGAAAGAGGCTGCTGTAGAAGGCAGGTTTGATTGCAACCTGCAAAGGGCACGGAGGCTGCCAACTTGCTAAAGATGTGCCTGCAGATGCCAATCTGCCTGCGTGAGCCCCACGGTTACAGAGCCGCTGAGGAGAGGTCAGTTCGGCTTGCATTTTCTCGGGGACTGTCGGAAAAAAATCGGAATGGCAGTCGCACGGCCCCTCCGACACGCACTGTCCCCGCATTTCTGCGACTGCCCCAAACCACTGTCACATCCCAACTGTTTCATCTTCAGACCCAGTTAGGCTCAAGCAGGAGCCACTAGGTTTGCTGTTGGGGAGGCTCCAGACAGTCTCAGATGATCCTATGCTGTTCTATAGGCTGGTTTCTGGCATATGGTGCTGTGTTTGGTTTTCTTTTGTTTTGAAGGGAGAGGGGAAATATTGGAATGCTTCAGGATCCTTTGTTCCTCTCCAGGTTCTTTCCCAAGGGCTTCCTTGGAAAATGACTACACACAGCTTCGCATTCTGAAGCAAGGGACTATCAAATAAAAATTCGCATCTGAGATGATCAGCTATTTCACACTTTCTAAATGTCGTGGTGAGATTGAGTCTAAAGTTTACGTTTTATTTCTGTCCTTATATGATTAATTTACTTAATATATTCAGGCCTTGACAAAGTACCTGACACTGGGTAAGAGACTGATTAGTTTTGGATAAGTGAATTTTGATGAATAAATGAATGAATAAATGAATGAAGAAAGGAGTGCATTGTCCATAGGAACTAATGCAGTACAAAAATCCAGGTATCATTTCTCCTGAGTGCCAGTGCGAATCTATTGATAATTGCTGCCTGCATTACTGTATTGAGAAGGATTCTGAAGCTATATCCAAATAACTGAGCAGAGAGTGATCTTTGGTAAGGGCTTTGAATATATCTTGTTTTAAGAGTTGGAAAGAAATGTGAAGATTATATCAGCCCTGGCTGTGTGGCTCATCCCATACAACCAAAACGTGGCAGGTTTGATTCCCGGTCAGGGCACATACCTAGGTTGCGGGTTTGATCCCCAGTTGGTGTGTGTACAGGAGGCAACCAATGTTTCTCTCTTACATTAATGTTTCTCTCTCTATTTCCCTTCCTCTCTCTTGAACATCAATATAAACATATCCTTGGGTGAGGATTATAAAAAAAAAAGTATGTCAGAATTCTGTGGTTGCTTGAAAGTAAGTGAACAAAGCTTCCTTCCTTCATTTACAAGTTCTATATCTTTGAGTGACTTCCTGAGTCCATTGGCTGATTCTAACCAAACCATTGGTCATGCTATATTCGTCTATGTATGTCCATGTCATATGCCAGGTATACCTGAGTACTTTGCTTATAGCAAGATTCTTAAGGCAGGCAGAACCCAGGTGCTATGCACATGCTAACTGTGAGTATTAATGATGGGCAAAGTGTCTCCTGATAAATACCTCCTAAAAAAACAGAATGTTGTTCTTTGAAAATGTTAATTCTGTCTTATACAATAAAATCTAAGAGGAAGTCTTCTATGGAGAGAATGCACTCTTCAAACATTTTTTATTCTCTAGTAGAAGGAGAAATATACCCACAAAGAGTCAGTTTTGACTCTCTGGCCATGAATGGAGTAGCCAGGATGACTGGAGCTATAGCAGCCATCCTGTGACCATAATGCACAAGCACCAAGACCAAAAAAAAAGGGGGGGGTAGAAGAATAGAAAGAAGAAAAAGAAGCAGCGGCAGCAAGCAAACTCTAAGAATGGTGAAACAGAAGAATTGGGAAAAAATGGATCTTTAAAGACATTTTTAAACTGCTCTTTTTACATGGAACTTCTAGATTCCTTTTTATATAAAACTAGAGGCCCAGTGCACAACATTAGTGCACAGGTAGGTTCCCTAGTGGCTGCCAGCTGGGGCCTTCCTTCGTTTTGCACTGCCACCTGGTGGTCAGTGCATGTCAACTCTCGGTTGGTCAAACCCTCGAGGGGACACTTTGCATATTAGGCTTTTTTATATATAAATAACTAAGCAATATAATGCTTAAACCATTATTAGTTGGGAATTTTTTTACTTGTGGCTAAAAGCTTCCTAACTAACATAGTATCTGGTTTTCCACCATAGAGAGTCAAGTCTCCCAAACCCATAATCTACTTTGTTTCTCTCACTTTAGTATTTAAATCATGCTACATTTTGGGGGTCACAGTACATCAAAAGTCTATCTATTCCTTATAGAAGTCCCTCAAAAGTTAGCTTCTCTTGCCTGGGCAGGTTTTGGAGCACTGTCTCTCTATGGGCCTCTAGAAGATCTCCACACAACTCTCTAGTCAATCCTCACGTGTTTTCTAGTTTCAAGTCAAGCAGAGTTCTCTTGTCCAATAGAAAGTAATTTTCTCAAGAGAAAATTAATTGATGTCTTTATCTGAATGGACCAAATCAGACTACTTCCTGAATTCTGAAAAAAGGTAAAGAACAGGCTGAGAACTAGGGCTAATTAGGTAGGCAGGCTGAAGATTCTTGGAGGAGAGAAGGCAGAGGAGATTGAGGCTGTCATCAGCTACCTCCATGCCTGTACCAGGTAAGATCTCGAATCCTGTTACTAATCACATATGCCAGCCATAAGAAACCCCTGGAAAGGTGGCAAATTTTGAAACCTAAACTAACATACTGAATTTTTTTTTAATTTATTTTATTGACATTTTTTACAGAGAGAAAGGGTTAGAAACATCGATGAGAGAGAAACATCGATCAGTCGCCTCCTGCACACCCCCCTACTGCAACCAAGGTACATGCCCTTGACCAGAATCGAACCTGGGACCTTTCAGTTCACAGGCCGATGCTCTATCCACTGAGCCAAACTGGCTTCAGCAACACACTGAAATTTAAATATCCACCTGGCCCACCTGGTGTTGTCCCGTGGTTGAGCATCGACCCAGAAACCAACAGGTCACTGGTTCAATTCCTGGTCAGAGTACATGCCCGTGTTTCTGGGTTTGATCCTCAGTAGGGGGCTTGTAGGAGGCAGCCAATTGATGTATCTATCTTTCTAACTCTGACCCTTTCTCTCTTCCTAAAAATCAATAAAAGCATATTTTAAAAATATATCCACCTAAAGGCTTTTCACAAGCGACACCCCTAGGGATGAAGACATAGAAAAACTGAAAATAAAAGAATGTGCAAAAAAACAGACCATACAAATCCTAAGCCAAAAAGCTAAAGTAGCTTTATGAGAAAGGATGCTGTTAGGAATCCAATTGGAGTGCTCAGATATGATCAATATTCTATCTCCAGTGAGAGCACTGCATGCCTTCCCATGGTTGGAGCAATGGGCAGTGCTCGCTTTGGGAATGGCCTTTTCCATGCTTTGACCTTGGAGGAGGTTTGAAGCTCCAGTTAGCCACTGAGAAGGGAGAAAGAGACAAAAACAACCATTCTTTCCTCCCTAAAGGGAGTTGGCCTATCTGCAACTGCCCCTAGCTGTTGGTGGAGAGGTTGGGGGAACAGGGAAAACTCTTTTTCGTTTGTTTGTTTTGTTTTTATAGGATCAATATAGAGCTTTATTCTATACCAGTGGTAGGCAAACTCATTAGTCAACAGAGCGACGAACCGTGGCTCATGAGCCACTGTTTGCTAACCACTGTTCTATACCATGAAGCTTTTATTTTTATTTTTTTCAATTACAGTTTATATTACATATTATTTTGCATTACTTTCAGGTGTTGCTAGGCAATCATATACTTCACAAAGTGTCCCCCCCAATATTTCAAGTACCTGCCTGGCACCAAACATAGTCAACTATGCTATACTTCACATCCCTGAGACTAATGGTTGACTACTAATTTACAGTTCTTATTGCTTTCACCTTTACACCCAGCCCCTCAAAGGCCCCTCCCCTCTGTCAACCATCATCTGTTCTGCATATCTCATAGTCTGGAAAAACTCTTGTTTTGGGTGAAAATTGAAATAAAGATTAAAACACAGCACAAGGAAAATATACCATGACACTATAAGTAGAGTCCAAAAGCATTCAATGGTTAAAATATAGAGGCGCATTACTGGGATGTTAATCTGACGAGGGTGGGCCTGAATGGCTAACCTGTTGAGAGTGCTGTGGGTTTAGGAGCCACTTCCCAATTGTGGCACATCTGAATTTGGGTTATTGCATAGCACCTGTGGGGTGTCGCAGTTTGGGCTCTCTACAATAGATGTGATGACAGCCAAAATCAATAGCTACCTGTCACACTTCTGAAACCCTATGACATCTGCAAGAGCAAATGTCATGCAGCATGATGGTGGCAATCAGGACTGGTACTTTATTGTGCTCACAAGCATATACAGAATCCTATACTAAATGATAAAAAAGCACCCATCACACAGAGAACATTAATGAAAATTCATCATAACCTAGTCCATAAAGTAAGTCTCAAAATATGTTGATGCCAGGTTCCAGAGAGATCATTTTCTCTAACCACGAGGCCAAAGAGGTTAAAAGTCAGAAATCTTTTTTTAATCTAAAAAGCCAACATATTTACACAATTAAAAATGCATTTCTGCTTAACTCGTGAGTCAAAAAAGAAACCATGGTGAAAATCAGACAAGCCATTATGGACCATTAAAACCAATGCCTTCATATTAAAAAATGAGGAGACCAAGACCCACAGTCAAGTAGCTTGCTCCTGGTTGCAATGCATGTTGATAGTAGGTAAGGGAGCAGCAGAGTGTCGTTGAGAGTATGAACACTGAGAGCATAGGCTACTGGGTCAGGTTTCTTCTCCGCCATCATCTACGAACAGCTGCCACGGATCCAGACAGAGCCAAGTTTCAAACCCAGGTTCAAATGAACGGTGTGGTGGGGCAGACAATGCGAGAGGAGCTCCTGGCATGAAGTGGACCAAGGCAAGGCAGGACAGATGGCCATCAGGGAAGGGAGCATGCACCAAGTCACTCTGGGAACCATGAGGATCCAACGACAGGACGAAATAGCGTGGCTGCAAGTCTAGTAGCACCAGCACTAGCTCCAGCACCAGCCCTGGGAATGGTGGGGGCAATCTAAATTCTGGCCCTCCAGGAAAATTTACCGTGAAGCCTCCCTGTGGGGTGTATAGAGATAATTATTCCTCATTTTTTTAAAAATATATTTTATTGATTTTTCATAGAGGAAGGGAGAGAGATCGAGAGCCAGAAACATCGATGAGAGAGAGACATTGATAAGCCGCTTCATGCATGCCCCCTCCTGGGGATATGCCCACAACCAGATACATGCCCTTGATCGGAATCGAACCTGGGACCCCTCAGTCCCCAGGCCGACGCTCTATCCACTGAGCCAAACCGGCCTCGGCTTATTCCTCATTTTTAATATTTGTGAAAATGCAAACTTCTTAAGCAAAGCTATCTCTCTCACATTACACCACCTACAGTATGTTTCGTGTATTCATCGGCCTATTTGTAAATTCAGTTCACAACTATTTCTGGAGCCCCCTACTATGGGCTAGAAATGATGTCAGGCGCATAGAACCCAATACTATTGCTCAATTAGCAGCACCCTCCAAAAAATTCTTTGCAGCCCATCAGGCAAAAGTAACAAGCAACATTAAGGGCTATCTTAGTGACCTATTGCTACAATAATACATACTGTATAACAAGAAACTACTAAACCCCCATGGCATCCAAGAATAGGCATTCGTTTTGCTCACCAATCTAGGAGTTGGCTGGCTGGGTTCTGGTTCTCTGCGCCAGGTTCAGCTGGCCTCAGACGGGCTGGCTACTGCATCTGCACTTGGCTGGCAGGTGCGCAGGTCTAGGAGGTTCTGGAGTGGGAGGACTGACAGCTGCCAGTGATCCAGACACAGCCAAGCTTGCTCCGCTTGGCCAGCAGGCCGCTGCTGGCAGGGTGAGGGGTCTGAGGGAAAACACAAGTCCACAAAGCTCCGAGTCAGAACTTGTATATTGTCCCTTTTTTCTGTGTTCTATTGGCCAAAGAAAGTCACCAGTTCGGCCCAGCCTCCAGGGGAAGGGGAAATAAAATCTACCTCTTGATGAAAGGAGCCTGAAGGCACACAGCAAAGAACAGAGAAAGAGGAAGAGGTGGGAAATTTGGAAACAATTTTGCAATCCATCTACAGGAGGCTGAATGGATTCTTTGGCAGAAGCTAGGCCGGGGATGGATTAGAATGAAAACGGAAGTGTGTCTCATTACACAATATTTCCTTTAAAAGCAGCGTGTGTTTTTCTCTTTTTAAAGGAATCCATACCTTCCAACAAGGATGGGGTACAAAAGACCAGTTTATATATGAAATAATTGATGAGGAAACATAAAAACAATTACATGAGCTAGAACAAATTTTATTTTATGTTTTTAGAACAAATCTAATTTGAACATTTGAATCAGAACATTTGAATCAAATTATTCAGCATAGAAAGACGACATGTTTAATATTCAACTTGTCTTGGTTTGGTATACCACAAAATATTGACAAATTAATCAAAGTCTATGGCCACAACATTTAATAGTAGGTAGCCATTTAAGTACCATTCCTTCCAGTACAAAAAAGTGAAGGTTCTACTTTTTGATGGAGATTCTGAATGATATAAAAAGGCTGGAATATTATATCTCATCCAGTCTTTATGAATGTATGCCCTTTTATGTATTGTATGTTTAGCACAGAAACAGAGCACATTTATTACAGCATGAGAGAGTAGAGGTAGAAATCCTTACAAGGGTAAAAAGGCATGAGAAATGTAATGTTACTTCTAGCACACTGAAAACTTTATTATAAACAAATCTTGGATATGCCATCAACCATCATCTGTCCAAGAACCATCATTCCAGAGGATCAGTCTGTACAGGTTTTAAAAAGTACATTTTATCTGACCCAATAATAAATTTAGACCTGATAACCAAGACCTATGGTCTGAGGAACAAATTAGAACATGTTTATATTTACAGCAATAAAACAATACATCATGAAGTTTGCTTCAATTTTTACACATCTGTTGAAACATTGCCCCACTCCACACCTACAAAAAATAAAAGCTATGAAATAAGTTGTGTAAAAAAAGAAGTGCTGATGCTACTCTTTTTCAGAGACAACAGTAAAGTAACTATAATTGAAAGAACCAGAGACTAATTGAAAAGCCTGTTACTATTGGTGTTAATAAACCTGGCATATTTTCAATTTAGATTGACACCATTCAAACTGATACTTCTCCTCAGAAATAAAACATGTAACAAAATCTAGATGAGAACCTGACTATCTAATTTAAGCTTGTATTACTTGAAAATAATGGAGTCTATTACAGATGTTTCATGATCAAATTATTTTTTTCATAAAAATGTTTTACTTAGGAAGCCAAGATGAAATGATGGTAAATAATACTATTTACCCACTGGCTAGAAAATAATTGCTAATACACTTAGCCATGACAATAAAATTTTAAATAAGTGAATTTATTTCTTTAAGGAATGGTGTGTGTTCTGTTTGAATTTCAAAACTGAATGATTGATTGTTACTTTTACTCTGCTCTTTTAGGCAATATTTATTGAGTTCCTATTATGTGTCAGATATTCTTGAAAGGGTTGGAAAATATGGAACAAGACAGACTAAGATGCCACTCCCATGTAGTTTACATTTAAGTGTTTTTTTTTCACCAGCATATAATGAGCCTTATTAAAGAACGACTTGAACACTATAGTGACACAATAACTTCTTGAAAAACTATGATGACCTAAAATAAAAATTGTGATAAAGGTTCAACTATTTCTAGAGAGTTCTATCAGTATCAGTGAGCACCTCCTCGCCCCTCCAAAATGACACAAGAATGTCTTTAAACCTCCTCCTCATCCCCCCTCTCACACCACACCACCACCGATTCTTTTATTTATTCTGGGTTCTGGTTCTCTGCCCCAGGTTCAGCTGATCTCAAATGGGCTGAACCTGGATTGAGGAATGGAGCGGATGGCTTATATTGTCATGGCTGGCACTACTTTCTGGCCTCTGCGTTCCAGAAGTTTCTTCGGTTCCACTCATTTCACTACATAGAACTCAGTCCTTTCTTATTTTCCACAACCATCATGCACCTCATTTCCTAAAATCATTCCTGTGTTTCATTGTTCTCAAGGGACATGGATCTACTTTCTATGGAGCACACTAAGCCTACTCCTTCCTCAAGGGCCATCACACCTGCTGTTGCATCTGCTCAGAACACTGTTCTGCACAGACTGCACCCTCACTAATCACTACAATTCTGTGGCACGCCCAAAAATCTATTCTATTTTTTGCCAATCTGACAGAAAGATAAAAAGGTATAAATTTTGATTTATTCGCCGAGACTGCTTTGGCTCAGTGGATAGAGCGTCAGCTTGTGGACTGAAAGGTCCCAGGTTCGATTCCGGTCAAGAGCGTGTACCTTGCTTGAGGGCACATCCCCAGTAGGGGGCGTGCAGGAGGCGGCTGATCGATGTCTCTCATTGATGTTTCTGACTTTCTATCTCTCTCCCTTCCTCTCTGTAAAAAATCAATAAAATCTATATTTAAAAAATTTTTATTTATTCACACTGCAAGGCTATAGTGTGGGCTGTTACTACTTTTCTTTCCTTTTTTTTTTTTTTTCTTTACTATTTAAGAGAAAAGAGGTCAGTGTTCCCGACCAAACAGTTAGATTTTGCATGTGTTTTAAACATTCTTGTGGCACATGGGTTGAAAATCGCTGCTTTATGTCATTGCAGGTCAGCCAGGGGCACTGTTTCATGTCGCCTTCCTCAGGAACTCACCACACCAAAACTTGCTGGCCAAATGTTATAGCGGAAGGAACTGAGCTCTCAGGTCTAGCCTAGAAGTGACACAAGGTACAGTACTCCCCCAGTCATATGTTTCTAAGACCCCCTGTGGATGCCTGAAACTGTAGAGTACCAAGCCCTAAATATACTGTTATTTCCTATACATATACCCCGATGGTAAAGTTTAATTCATACATTAGGCACAGAGATGAACAATGACTAATAATGAACGATAATCATTAGCCCCACCTGGTTTGGCTCCGTGGTTAGAGCAGTGGTTCTCAACCTTCCTAAGGCCGCAACCCTTCCACACAGTTCCTCATGTGGTGGTGACCCCCAACCATGAAATTTTGCTACCGTTATGCATCGTGATGTAAATATCTGCATTTTCCGATGGTCTTAGGCGACCCCTGTGAAAGGGTCGATTGACCCCCAAAGGGGTCGCGACCCACAGGTTGAGAACCGCTGGGCTAGAGCATCAGTCAGCCTGTGGACCGAAGGGTCCCGGGTTCAGTTCTGGTCCAGGTCACGTACCTCGGTTGCAGGCTCCTCCCCAGCCCGGGCCCTGGTCCTGGCTGTAACTCAGGCAGGAGACAACCGATGAATGTGTTTCTCCGACATCAATGTTTCTCTCTGTCTTTCCCTCTCCCTTCCACCCTCTGAAAATCAATGGAAAAATATCCTCAGATGAGGATTAAAACAAACAACAAAAAAACAAACAACAGCAGCAAACCTAGAAGAATTATAACGATACGCGGCAATAAAAGTTATGGGAATGTGGTCTCTCTCAAAATACCTTATTGCACCCACCTTGTCATCTAACAGAAGCAGTTGACAGGTCCTCGCCGGTGCTTCTGCATGGCCAGCCTACCTCCTCCTCTGGCTCTCTGGGGTCATTTTTAAGTAAAACCAGGGTGACCTGAACGCTTGCAACATTGTAGCAGAGGAGCCCATAACAGAGCCAGCTGCAAGGACCTAACCGGCAAGACGGGACACAGCCTGGAGACCTGACAGCGCCGGGCGTCAGTCACCTCTCGCGAGTGGTGGGCGGCGCGAGATTTCATCACGCTACTTAGAACAAACAACGCGAGATTTTGGTCACACGGCTCAGAAGGCTGCACCATTTTTATTTTTTATTTTATTGCTCCTTTACAGAGAGGAAGGGAGAGAGATAGAAAGTCAGAAACATGGATGAGAGAGACACATCGATCAGCCGCCTCCTGCACACCCCCTACTGGGGATGTGCCCACAATCAAGGTACATGCCCTTGACCAGAATCGAACCCAGGACCTTTCAGTCCGCAGGCAGACGCTCTATCCACTGAGCCAAACCGGTCTGGGCAGGCTGCACCATTTGAAATGTGGATTGCTTATTTCTGGAATTTTGCATTTAATATGTTTGGACCTCAGTTGACCTCGGGTAACCGAAGCCATAGAAAGTGGAACTGTGGCCGAGACAGGTGTGGCTTAGTGGGTAGAGCCTCGGCCTGCAGACTGAAAGGTCCCGGGTTCAATTCCGGTCAAGGGCACGTGCCTTGGTTGCGGGCACATCCCCAGTCCGGGGGGTGCAGGAGGCGGCTGATCGATGTCTCTCTCTCATCGATGTTTCTAACTATCCCTCTCCCTTCCTCTCTGTGAAAAATCAATAATATATATATATATATATATATATATATGTATTTTAAAAAGTGAAACTGTGGATCAAGAGGAACAACTTACTGTACGTTCAGCATCCCTGTTGTCCTGAAGATTAAAAAGGTTGAAAACATTTGGTGAATCGCACCAAAGACCTCTGTGGTGACTGAACATGGGTCCCCAGAGACGATCAGAATCTAATGCCTGAACCTGTGCATGTTACCTTATTGGAAGAGAGCCTTTGCCAATGTGATTACGTTAAATATCTGGAGCTGCGGAGATGATCCTGTAATATCCAAGTGGGCCCTAAATGACACAGAGTGAATCTGTATGACGGAGACTGTGATAACTGAGACGTACGATAAATATTTAGTTGGTCTTTGTCCTTGTTCCTGGGAGAGAGCTCCTCAAACCCTTGGAATTTCCTGCGAGAAGAGCCATAAATGTGTCTCTTGTAACAGTAATGAGGTGACTTTTGGAAATCTATTTACCTAGGGATGGGGGCTACTTCTATATCAGGAAGTGTTTTTGTCTTCATTACAGTTTACATTCCACATTACTTTGCATTAGTTTCACGTGTATTTAGGCAATCATATACAGTGGTACCTCGAGATCCGAGTTTAATTCGTCCCGTAACCTTGAGGCGTGGGAAACTATGAGACGCTCGAGTTGCGGTAAACTGGTGGGTCGTGTGCAGCCGGCCGATCTGCCCGATTACTCCTATCTCAAATGTTGCTCGTATTTCAAAGCAAAAATCGCTCGCTCGACGGCTCGTATCTCAAAAATCTCGTATGTTAGGGCACTCGTATCTCGAGGTACCACTGTACTTCACAAAGGGAGGGGATGTTTCCACTTCCCAGGACAGGAGAGGGGCGGTAGATTAAGTTCGATCACCCATAACCAATGAGTTATATCGATCATGACTATGTCGTAAAGCTTCCATTAAAAACTCAAAGGGACAGAGCTTGGAGAGCTTCTGGGTTGGTGAACATATGGAGGTGCTGGGAGAGAAAGAGGAAGCTCACACCGCTTCCCATATATCTTGCGCTATGTGTCTTTTCCATCTGGCCATTCCTGTATCATATCCTTTTGTAGTAAATGGGTGACCTGGTAAGTAATACGTGATTCTGGGTTCTGTGAGCCACACTAGCAAATTAATCAAACCCAAGCTGGGCCCAGTCAGAAGCACAGAGGACAACCTGGATGTGTCGCTAGCATCTGAAGTGGGATGAGGAGGCTGGCACGGTAGTCTTGTAGGAGTGAGTCCTTCCCCTAGGATCTGATTAGCAGCTGAAGTCAATTCTGACACTCTCTCCAAGTAGGGAATGCATTACGTTCGGAACGTTAGAAAACTCTGAATAAAAGCCACAGTGTTGTCTTTGTTAAAAATAAAACACAGCTGAAGCGGGTTTGGCTCAGGTCTGTGGACTGAGGGGTCCCGGGTTTGATTCCGGTCAAGGGCATGTATCCTGGTTGCGGGCGTGTCCCCAGTGGGGGACATGCAGGAGGCGGCTGATCGATGTTTCTAACTATCCCTCTCCCTTCCTCTCTGTAAAAAATTAATAAAATATATTAAAAAATATATGTGTGTGTGTGTGTGTGTGTGTGTGTGTGTGTATAGAACACAGTAGTCCAGGGGAGCGCAGAACTGCGAGGGAATGCATGTCTGTTGTGCAACCTCTATCATGACAAGAGGGGTTTGCTCTAGGGAAGGAGAAGTGGGAGGTGGCTGCTGGAGAGGCACAGAGCGTTTGCCACAAATAGCGCTGAGCATATGTAGTCACGCAGTACCTGCTTTTTAATAAAGCATTAAGGTTGAGAATGATTTATTCGCCCGCTGCCGCTAACATTGAATATTGCTCTTTAAGGTTTTTGTTCCTTATGTTTCTATCACTTCTTCCGACAGCCTTGATCCTACAATGACTCCGACATTGTAACAAACATGCTTTGGAAATTGCCCAAGACATGCTGGATTGCTTTCAGGGTGAAGTGCTGGCATTTAATTTTCTCACCTGGGAAGAACCACAACTCCAGGAGAGACCATTTCTCCTTGTATTACCGATCGGCCCACCGACAACCTTCAGGCCAGCGCTGTGATTGTATGTTTTCTGTCAGCCTTCTGTGCATGGACTTAGGAGCGGGCCTGAGCCCGAAATCCCTCTTGTCCAGGGAAACTGCGAGGCCGGCCCCAGACTCCTCACGTGGCCTCTCCAGGGGCCATAAAGCAGCAATTCCATTACCGTCGTCCAAATGGCAAATGGGAAGTGATGGGTGGAGTGTACGGTCCTGTCTGGAAAAGAAGAGGAGGATGCAGCGCCTCTGACAGAGCTGTTCACACCTTTCCTGCGTAGCTGGGGGACCTTTGCTGGACTCCCCACATTGGCTGCTCTCTGGCACTTAGGTGAGTTAAAAACCTCGAGAGCCCCCAAGGTAAGCTGGATTTCTATCATACACATTTAGCAGCTAAATCCCCAAAAGTCACTTCCAGACATTCACGCAAAGCTGCATCTTTACCCAAGGTCAAAAGTTCAATAGAAGTTAGCAAAAAAAGAGAATGGTGGACAGGAGGCAAGGAAAAAGAAAGAGAAAATGTTGGCAGATTATCTCTGTTCCAAAGCTGAATTCTTTTTGAGAGAGTTGGTGCTCAGGAAAGCAGGTAAAAGATAGTTCTGGAATAAATTGTGCGGTATATATTGTTGAAGGATAGACATAAATAATATTTCTTTGTACATTGATTTCCACTTTTACCACCATATTGAGTGGTTGGCAAGCAGGTGAGGAAGGCCAGAAAAGCTCTGAAGTTTGTATCAAGAATTTGAAATGTATTAAGCAAATATCCCACATTTTAGAATGCTTTCTTCACTACACCTCTATTCAGCAGGCTGGTCTGCCTCCCTCCGTGGCTGTCAACTGACTTTATACAAAAGTTATATCTAAAATCTGTTTAAACCAAGATCTGTTCAGTAGCAAAATATCTAGTGTCATTATGGCTTTGGTCAAAGCGATCTTGAATCAAATGTCTGCGAGATTTTTAATGAATATTTTTTAATCCTGTGATATCTGGATAGAGTTATACAGAAAAACTAAAGTAGAACCTTGGAATATAAAAGACTAGATTCCAGCCCCACATTTCTTGGAACTTAGTCTCTATAATCCTCTAATTTTCAATGAGATACAAATTCTAGGGTCATCTTTCCTTGTAATCAGGTTTTTGTTCCCAGGTCCTGAAACAGCTCCAGATCAATAAATGTGCAATAGGTGTCTTATTCATGACAAGCTCTTTCCAACTACACCTGAGTTTATGTTAGTGGGTCAATTTTTGGGGAAAGCGCTCAGATAACCACATGATGGGGGCTGGTTGCTGGGGAAAATGATGTCATGATTAAAGGGTAATAACTTTCTGCTTTACCTTCCCCTTACCTCCTAGGAAGTGGGAGGGGCTAAAAGTAAGTTAGCCACCAATAGTCAGGGATTTAATCAGTCATGCCTACGTAATGAAGCCTTCATAAGAAAACCCCAAAGAATAGTGTTCAGAGAATTTTGAGAGCACAAAAACATGGAGGTGCTGGGAGGGTGGTGTACCCACAGAAGGCATGGAAGCTCCATGCTGCTTCCCCCAAAACGTGCCCTCTGCATCTCTTCCATATGGCTATTACCAAGCACTATTCTTTTATAATAAACCAATGAGCTCATCAGTAGACTGTTTTCATGAGTTCTGTAGGGTATTCTAGTAAATGATTGAACCTGAGGAGGAGGTTGTGGGAACCTCCAGTTTGTGGCCAATCAGTCAGAAACACAGATGACAGTCTGGACTTGTGAAATTCAGTTAGTCTTGTGGGACTGAGCCCTTAATCTGTGGAATCTGACAGTATCTCTATTAGATAGATTTTGTTGAATTGTAGGACACACAATGGCCTCTGAGAATTACTTGGTGTGGAGCAAAAGACCAGACATTTGTTGACAAGAAGTGAAGTATTCTGTGAGTATTGTGTTCTTAGTGTGCGGAGAAGGAAAAAAAAACAGAGAATTGTTTCCTTAAAATACCATATATCTCATAACTATTGTATTCTGATATGCCATTTGAGATGTGCTACTACTCAAAAGTATGCTTTCTGTTAGCAGCCTTAAGTCTTAAGCAACAGAACTTAGTTATCTTCAATCAAGGGCTTGTTTCAGCATTTGGACAGATCCAGGGAGTTGGCCTGCCTGATGTCCTGTGTAGATGTTGAAAGGAGCTGGTTCTATCTGGGGATATCTTTAGGTAGAACCAAGAGAGCATCGGTTTTCTTGTCACATACCTAAGGACAAATTGATTGCAAATTCTGCTTTTAAACAAGAGTCCAGAGATCCTTCACCCATGAATACTCTACAGTGATCTCATTCTGAAAGATTGTCTGAAAAGAACATTTCAAACTTATTTTTACCAAGACCTTCCAGTAAGAAATGTATCGCGCCATATGTACATGCAAAGTCACACACTCACACATGGTACAGCAATTGCCCTTAAATACAAAGATTCTATATTCTACTTAAAGCTATTGTTTCATTTTTTAAAGTGCTATTCATGACTTACTATATGGATTTTACAACCCTTAAAAAGTTACAATATGCAATTTGAAAAACGTGGATTTAAGGGATATGCTGTTGAATTATCTCCTAGATTTTTAAAGTTCTTTCCCCATTCCAGTTAAGTCAGAAGAAGATAATATGTCTATAGAATATTCTTTTAGCTTCTTAAAGACATGCTTTATTGACTCATGAATTAAGATTTTATCCTGGCCTTTCATCAGAGGCTGAGATAAGATATGGCCACGTGCATGAGGAGTATCTTTTGTAGGGCAATGATTTTTACAAGGTCCTGTTGAAGTTTAAGAAAATTTTTTTCCTAACTAGTATACAATATTTTACTAGATAATTATTATGGAATCACAGCTTTTATTTCCTGCTTCTCCATGACTTTTGTATGATTTTTTTTTAGTATGCACATATAGTAGAAAAAAGCATGATGCTTATGTATCTAGGAATTCTATTATTTACAAAAAATAAACATCTAGATGTAGATCTTAAACTGACCCTCCACCAGGCCTCGCTTCGTAAAGACAGCTTTTTAAAATTTCTTCCTTGAGTATCTTTACATAGGTATGTGCTGACTGGTGCACATCTCCCCACTCTCTTGAAGTTACCTGCAAGATACCTAATGGCTTTAGAATTCACAGTTCATGTTAGAAAGTTAAGTCTAGAAAAGGTGATCAAATGCGGTTTTTATAATTTACTTTGTCTCAAATACTAGTTTTGCTTCTGCTTTTCATACCCTTTTCAGGTTTGATTCTAAAAGTAAGACAAGAACTATCTTCCTACCAATGTAAATAAATAAATAAATAAATAAATAAATAGTCCTACAGAAAAGTATTGAGAACAACATCTCTGGTTAGGTGGCATTTACTTCTTAAAGGAGGAGGAGGTGGAGGAGGGACCTATGCAAAGAGCCAGAAAAGAATCTTCTAAGAGCTCTAGCTGGTTTGGCTTAGTGGGTAGAGCATCAGCCTGCAGACTGAAGAGTCTTAGGTTCAATTCCGGCTAAGGGCATATGCCCAAGTTTGGGGCTCGATCCCACTGGGAGCATGCAGAAGGTAGCCCGATCAATGATTCTCTCTCATCATTGACGTTTCTATCTCTCTCTCCATCTCTTTTCCTCTCTCTCTCTCTCTCTCTCTCTCTCTCTCTCTCTCTCTCTCTATATATATATATATATATATATATATATATATATATATATATATATATATATAATCTCCTGAGGGAAGTAGCAGCAAGTACAAAGGGCCTGGGGCAGGGAAGAGCTTGGTGTGTTAGGTCACTGAAGGTTAGTAAAAAGGAGTAAGCACTGTTGTGATATTGAAAACATGGCCAGATTTGGAACATGGAGCACCACTCTCTGGACCATGCCAAAGAATCTGGATCTCATTTAACTTTCAACAAGATTCCTTGAAGAGTTTTGAGAAGGAGAGTGTTCTATCTGATTCCAGTTTTGGCTGCTGTGCGAAGAATGAATTGAAGGGAAATGAATAAAGGAAGCTGGGAGAACTGCTAGAAGGCTGTTGCATCACACAAGATGAGAGGTGATAGTGGAGGTCGAAAAAGTGGGTGAATTTGACATATGTTTTGGGGAGTACTAGTAAATGAACAGGAATTGCTGATTGCTGAATATGAAGGAGTGGTGGATGTAAGGAGTACTCACGGATGACTCCCAAGTTTTGGGTTATTAACTGAGTGCATGATGGTACCATTTACCCTGGGGAGTCTGGGAGAAATGAGGTTGTGTGGTGATTAGCTGGAGAAGAGAATACCATGACTCATTACGGGCATGTTCACTTTGAAATCTATTAGCCACTCACAAAAATGGGATTAAGTGGAGAATTTTAGGCTGGAGACATAGATTCGCATTGGCTAAAGGTGGGATTTCAAGCCTTAGCTAGGGAATGTAGACAGAAAAGGGAAAGATGACCCCAATCCAAAATCAATGATACTCCAACAATAGGAGTTGGAATAAAGCAGGAAAAGTCAGCAAAAATAAAATAAAAATTTCCAGAAGGAACCAGCAGCTGGAAGAAAGAGAAAGAACACAAGGAGAATATGTAGAAGAGGCCATCTAAGTAAAAGAACATTTAGCTTTCTTAAATGTTGCAGAGAAGATGAGGTGAGACTAGAAAAACAGCTCTATGGTTTTGAACACAGTAGGTCACTGGTAACCTGAACAGAATGGTTTTGGTGAATGCTCCAATGGAAGAAGCCAAATGGAAAAAGTTTGAAGAGAAAATATGAAGAGAAAAATGGCGATGGTCTGAGCTTCTCAATAAGCAGCTTTACATTATCTGCTTCGAGCTCCTTGGACTGCTTACAGCCTCCTAAAAATAGGAATTTAGGGTATATGGTGACACTGTTTACCTTACCTTTAACATCCCTTTCCATTTGACAACGTCAATCTTTCCCTCGGTTCAGTCACTACCGATGTTTTTCATCCAGCCATTCTTCTCAAAAAGCAGTTTTACAACTTGGCTGTGATCATTCTGCCTGTCAGAGCACTTTGGGGCCTGAGGTTATCTCAAGATGGTGTGTTGGAATCTGTACAAGTTTCATTTATTTAAAACTTGGACCTGGTAAAAGAGTCTCCTGAGATGTAACACCTCCCTCCCCTGGCAGGCTTGGGGAGGGGAAACAAATCAGACACGGCAAGTATCATTTACACCATTCTAACACGTTCATAGCACTCTCACCAAATCCTAATGAAGGAGAGAGAACGCTCATGCAATACCGACTTTCCTAAAATGAGAACTATGCAGTCCTTTCAAAGGCACATAATCCAATCGAGAAGCTGTGGGAGAGCTAGTGACCCAATAATCATTTTTAACTTGAAGAGATATCAGGATTTAGAATTTCAAGACCTAAAAATAAAAAGAATTCTGTACTTCCAAACAGGAAAAAAGATGCTATTATTTTTCATCTTTTGGTTTCTAAGCAACTCTTCTCTGATAATAATGAATAAATAGCTTCTCATGGCCATTGTGGAGTGGTAATGGTTAGACTTTTGATCTCTTCATTTTAGGAATTCTGAATCTAGCCAGAATATTGCAGTTTAGCCCAACTACAAATGAAGTCCATTTTCTGCTAAAAGAAAAAAATTTGTATATAAAAATAAAGCATATCCTCGGATTAAAAAAAGAGAGTTGAGTAATTTGCTATAAGTCAGTCCATGATGAAAATAAAAATATTAATAAAGTTTCTAGGAGTTCTTTCAAGGGCCCAAAATTATAATGGTAAAAAGAAACCCAGTCAAACAAACAAACTAACAATGACAACAAAACAGCCACAGTTAGTATCAATTATATAGAACCTCTTGGAGTAGAACTTTGAACCAAAGCTTTAAGATGGACAAAAATTAAAACATCCAAGGTAGACAGACAACATGGATGAAAGCACAAAGATGGAATTAAAAAAAAAACACAACACTGAAAACCCAGACTTGGAAAAAGCAAGTAGTGTCATCAGGCTTGAACTGACACAAAATATTAAGCAGAGTGAGAGAGGGAAAGAAAATTTATGTTTGTTATTTAATAAAAGAGTACCTAGTTGAAATTTTACATACTAGGCAAACAGAAGCCACCAGAGATTCTTTTGCAGGTGATTGGCAGTTTTCCATTTTACTACTTTGATCTGTAGGAGAAGTACACTTTAAATCACACACTCAGACTTTCTTTTATTTATTTACTTATTTATTTTTATTGATTAAGGTATTACATGTGTCCATATCTCCCCATTGCCCTTCCTACCCCACTCTCATATATGCCCTCACCCCTGTGTCTTGCATCAGACTTTCTTTTTAAGTCTGCCCTTATTAATATCTGCGCTATTAAACTCTTTAAAGTAGTACCAGCTGTGGTATGGATGACCTGGTAGGAACACAGGCATTTGAAGATTTCCATGATAATATATTTGGATATTTGTTATCCTACTTTGCAAATCTCAGTTTCCAGAAGTCATTCTCAAAAAGATTATTGTGAGAATCTTACCTAATACAGACAAACATGTAAATTGACCGTACTTCCGCTATGCCCACAGCCAATCAGGAGTGAGTTAATTTGCATATGCAGGTGTGGAGCAACCAGGAGGGGCGGGACGTTTGCTATGAGGGGAAAGGGCAGAGGGCAGCAGAGGGAGCTACAGGAGCAGTGCTCTGGCCGGGAGCGAGGACTTGCAGGCTCCTGGGTGGCCAGAAGCAAAACCAGGAAAAGGCAGGCCTAGTTTTTATATAACCATTAACATACTGAAATGTCATCCTCAAGATGTTAGGCTTGTATTAATGACATTTTTTGACAAACTGAACATGAAAAATTACTCTTTGTCAGTCCATTAAGATATTTTCTCTACTTGGTGAAATGATTTCAGAAGCCCTTATTATGAATTCTGAGGGTAAGATTAGAAGTATGGTTACAGTTGCTTTTTAAAAGACTCAGTTGTATTGTATGAATAAAAGCTGTGTATATTATCTTCAAATCCTCTTGTGAAAAATGACCCATATACTTATTCATTACTTACTTATTTCACTTCATACCATGATCTTTAGACACACCTTATCATTTGATATTTCCCAGATTTGGGTATACAAGTTTTAGTTATTTGTTTATTCTCTAATTTGGGAGGTTACTAAAATTTGAATTATTTTTTGAAACTAATTTTATTTTTAAATTACTTTTATCATCTATATTACATACAAATAATTTCAAATATCAAAGAATGCTTAAAGGCTTCTAATAAAAATGCAGCAGTCTCTTGATGCTTCTCTCCCCATTCCTTACTTCTTTGCAGAGAGTAAATAATTTTCATAATTTTGTTTTCTCCTCTGGCATTTACATTAATATTTTAAAATAACATATATAACCTTTTTCTCCCCATTCTGTCTAGAAGCCAGAAAGAGTCGCTGTTGAACAGACCAATGTCATTCTAATTCTTGTTCTTTTTTAAAAAAAATATTTTTATTGCCGAAACTGGTTTGGCTCAGTGGATAGAGCATGGGCCTGTGGACTGAAAGGTCCCAGGTTTGATTCTGGTCAAAGGCATGTACCTTGGTTGCGGGCACATCCCCAGTAGGGGGCATGCAAGAGGCAGCTGATCGATGTTTCTCCCTCATAGATGTTTCTAACTCTCTATCCCTCTCTCTTCCTCTCTGTAAAAAAATCAATAAAATATATTAAAAAAATATTTTTATTGATTTCAGAGAGGAAGTGAAAGGGAGAGAGAGAGAGAGAAACATTAATGGTGAGAGAGAATCATTGATCAGCTGCTGCTTGCATGCTCTCCCCTGGGTATCAAACCCACAACAACTTGGGCATGTACCCTTGACTGGAATCAAACCCAGAACCCTTGAATCTGCAGGTCGATGCTCTGTCCACTGAGCCAAACCAGTGAGGGTTAATTCTTATTTTTTTTAATGTGACCCATCCTTCTTCAGATCTTTTTTGTTCCTAATGATCTGATGTTTCACAATCATGTGTCATACTGTAGGTTCTTTTTCATCCATTGTGTTGGCACTCATATTTTTCAGTTTGGAGAAATATTCTTCCATTTCTTTTTCACTATTTTTCTGTCACCCCTCTCCTCTTCCAACCCCCTGAAATTTCTAGTCATCAAATATTTAGCCTCAATTTTTTTCTTCAATTGTCATTTCTTTTTCTTTTTGTTCATTTTTGGAGCGATTTCCTCATCCCACCAAAGTATAAATGAACTCTCTTACTTATGAATGTATTAATTAAATTTCAGATGAAATGTACTAAAAGTAAGTTTTTAGTCTGAGAATAGTTAAGTCCTCTCACAGCAATTATCAAGAATCCTTTGTCCTCATACAATATTATAAGAACACTTAATTTGCATACAGAAGGTTATTGTTTGTTGTATTTGTAATAGCCAAGAGTCATGTATCTAAACATCTATCCATTAAAATGCTAATTTATTGGGATTTAGGATTAAGAGAAAACAGCTTTACTCAGTTTGGCTCAGTGGATAGAGTGCTGGCCTGCAGACTGAAGGTGCTGGGTTCAATTCCTATCAAGGGCACATTCCTGGGTTGTGCAGGAGGCAGCCGAGCTATGATTCTCTCTCATCACTAATGTTTCTATCTCTCTCTCCCTTTTCCTTCCTCTCTGAAATCTCTGTCTTCCTCTCCCTTCCTTTCTGAAATCAATAAAAAAATATTTTTAGAAAAGAAAAAAAAAGCCCTACCTGGTTTTGCTCAGTGGATAGAGCATTGGACTGTGGACTGAAAGGTTCTTCTTTCAATTCTGGTCAAGAACACATGCCAAGGTTATGGTCTAGATACCCAGTGAAGGGCCTGCAGGAGGCAGCTAGTGATTCTCTCTCAACATCAATGTTTCTATCTCTCTCTCCTTCTTCTCTGAAATCAATAAAAATATATTTTTAGAAAAAAGGGAAAACAATCAGAGTGATCACCTCGTAATGTCTAGTCACTGTATTGTTTACTTGAAATGAATGTAATATTGTATATCCACTGTAATTAAAAAATAAAATTTTTAAGGAAAACTTAACACAGCTTTTTTTAAACCTCAACAGAACAGACTATTTCTGTGGACTCGTAACTCTCCAGTTACTGAATAGTTTCAGAGTAGAGTCTATATCCAGTCTACTGTAACTCAGTTTTGTCCTTATGTCCTTATGCCTGTAACTCAGCTGCAAGGAAACACAGGTAGATGTAGAAAATCACATTCTGTTATTCCTATCAGATTTCTCCATGGAATGAACAAGGGTGAGAGGGTGATCAGCGGTGAGAGAGCCATTTCAGAGGCTGCTTTCCCTATATGAGCCAGTGGCCTGAGAAACCCAGACTTGCAGTTTGTTGAGGAGTGAATTGGAATAGTATTGAGTTAGGATTTCCATCAAATTGGTAGTCCCACATCTGGAGGGGCAGGAAAAGTTAGTCTTCTCTTTGTAATAGGGAAAATTGGTCCTCTGATTGATCAGATCCATGGAATACTAGCTGCAAACACTGTTCTTCAGTAAAAATTTCTAATCAGAGTTTCATTGTTCACAATTACCATTTTTGGTACAAAAGTAAACAAAAATTCCCCGAATCATTTGGTATCATTAGAGTCTTGGTGTTTTGATTAGTCTATATGTGTGTGTTAAAGCTGAAAGGCTGAAAACTTGTTGGTTCCTGCCACTGAGAAATATGATCTAACATCTGAATTTTTAAACTGTTGTTCTCTTATGAAGAGTAATAACTGGTTGGTATAAAGATTTATGTCTAAATCTCAGCAAAATATGGCCCAAGCCTGGTCCTTGTGCAATGTGTACATCAAACAAATTTGTGAAACCCAAGTGTTCTCTCTGAATTGAAGAATACTAAAAACTTTAATAAGAGTGAAACGTGCTTAAAGCAAACGGATTAACCTTGACAACAAAAGTATAAACAAGAGTCTAATGAATATTAATTTTTCTTTTTTTTTCTGCATTAGCTGTAGCTGTTGCCTGATTAGCTCTGACACCTACATGATCAAATTAACAAACACATTTGTAAGACGGTTCCCATTGTTTATAATCTCAGAGATATTTCTGAACTGTGGTAGGTTGTTAATAGCGAGTTGTCATCATTTCTTAGAAATCTACCAGATTACCTTTCAAACCACCATGTGTATAAACTCCCGTACTGAAGAAGATGGGTATTTTGGAACGAATGCAAGTAGTTCCAGTCATTTATAGTGAGATGTTAGAGGCCAAATCAAAATGTAATAATGATTCCCCTATTAGATTTACACCTGAGCTGGAGTCCTGAGTGGTGCAGCCTTTATTCAAAGGCAGGTTTGATGTATACGGAGCTACCATATTGAACCAAGTGCCACTTCCCATTGTGCCCTTGCCATCTGTATAATGACATCAAAGGAGACAAGGCAGGAGCAGATGGCACCAATGGCCTACAGGAGCAAAAGTCACACCCCCAGCATGCTGCTGAGTAATGAAAGTGAGGTGAGACACAGGCAGAGAGCAGAAGGAAATTAAGCGAGGGCCATGGTGTTACTTTGGACTGCCTAGTTCCCACCATCATTATCCGAGCAGCACATCCCACCCATTCCTACCTCTTTCTTTTGGGAAATGTTCTCCCGCTACTCCCAGCAAGTGCTTCTCTCAGGGGCTGTCATGTTTGTGCAGAATGCTAATATCCCTGGCCATCGCTGGTTGTTTCAGGAGGTCAGCACCTGACATAGACTGAACCGGTTTTGCCCAGAATTTAAACTGAGTCAAAAGAGAGAATCCGCCGAAACCGGTTTGGCTCAATGGATAGAGCATCGGCCTGCGGACTGAAAGGTCCCAGGTTCGATTCCGGTTGGGGGCATGTATCCTTGTTGCGGGCACATCTCCACTGTGGGGCATGCAGGAGGCGGCTGATCGATGTCTCTCTCTCATTGATGTTTCTGACTTTCTATCTCTCTCCCTTCATCTCTGTAAAAGATCAATAAAAATATATTTTTAAAAAAAAAGAAAAGAAAAAAAAGAGAGAATCCTTCTCCAGTGGTGGTGAGAAATACCAGATGAACACCTGGGAGAGGTCAGTAGTGATGCTTCCAGCCAGGAGGAGAAAACTAGTCTATAGTTAGAGAGGAAAACAAATAACACCAACACGAAGTGAGAAGCAGACGGATGATATCTGAGGTTGAATTTTAGAGGATTAAAAAAAAAATCTCTGACCGAGACCGGTTTGGCTCAGTGGATAGAGCGTTGGCCTGTGGACTGAAAGGTCCCGGGTTTGGTTCTGGTCAGGGGCATGTACCTTGCTTGCGGGCACATCTCCAGTGTGGAGCGTGCAGGAGGCGGCTGATCGATGTCTCTCTCTCATCGATGTTTCTGACTTTCTATCCCTCTCCCTTCCTCTCTATGAAAAATCAATAAAATATATTTTTAAAAAATCTCTGAAATGAAAGAGAAATGGAACTCTGACGTAACTGTTTTTATCACTCCCCACATAGGCAGGTAAAGGTGTAAACTGTACTATTCCATCTAGGCAGAAACAGTCAAGACTGGCCAGAGCATCACCTAGATCATTTGCTTCCCTCTAGCTAAACCTGTGAAAGAAACTGGGCTGTTTCAGAGTTAGCTACTTTTTTCCATAACAAGGGAAATCTTTCAGCATGTGCCCACGAATTCCTGTCCCGCTTTCACTCCATTCAGAGAGCTTATTCAAAACACCTGAAGTGTTTCCTGCTCTTAATCCTCTTAAATCTGGCAGAAGCCAAAACACTGCCATCAATTTATGCATGCCACTGGGACAGTTGGGTTTTTTGTTGCATACATAATGTAGGTGAGTGATGTCTGTAGAGGGAATTATAATTGGGGAGAGAGGTAATAGGCAAAAGAAATATTCAAGGAATGTATATTGATTACATTAGTTTATAGTGATGATGCTATTATAATAATGACTAGAAGCCTGGTACATGAAAATTCTTAAAATATATTAAAAAAAAAAATTCTTGCACTGGAGGGGGTTGTCCCACAGCCTGGCCTGCCCCCTTTCACAGTCCGGGAACTCAGGGGTAGGAAGCAACCTGGCGATCAGGAGAAGGCAATGCCCCATCACACCTCTGCTGCTGCCACTGCTGGCAGCACAAGCCTCAGCCGGCCCTCGTTACCTGAGCCTTGGGCAGCCCTTAGTGGCTGGGCAGCTGACAACTGAGGCGCCTCAAGCCGGCCCTCTGGTGGCTGGGGGCTGAGGGAATGGGGGACTCTGGAATGAGGTGTGTGGTGGGGCTGAGGGGACTGGGCACCACCATCCTGTGGCCGTGAGCACCACCATCTTTGAGGGTGGGGCAGTCAGTAGGCATATTTCCTCCTTATTGGCTGTGGGCACCACCCTCTTTGGGGGCATGGCAGTCATTTAGCATATTCCCCCCTTATTGGCTGTAAGCGCTGCCATCTTTGTGACAGTGTAAGGGTCAATTAGCATATTACCTCTTTATTAGATAGGATAATGAGTACTAAGTTTTCTTCAAATACTTTACATGTATTAATTCATTTAAATCTGGCAACAATCTTAGAAGATAAGCAGTAAAATTGTCTCTATTTTATAAATGAGGAAACTGAGGCATGAGTCAATTAATTTACTCAGTGTTAGGCAATTAATAACTGGCAGATCCTAGATGCTAAGTAATCTTAGATCTGTCATCTTAACCCACATACCTTACTGTGACTAATAGGAAGAAAATGACACTCACATATGTATTGTGTTATTAAAACTAAGGTAATAAGGACTTAAAACTTTAAAAAATAAATTTGAAAAGGTAGATACCAAATTTAACAGCAAAAATCAATTTTTAAGTATTGGAGATAATTTTTATTTTATTTATTTATTACTTTATTATCGTTATTATTTTTTTCCAAATGGCATACTTTCCTTTTGCAATAAAAAATGTCACTGGTTTTTGAGGTTACATAGTTCACACGATATCATGGGACTCTCCACAATATCACGAGGGAACATTATGGAAAGCAAGTAGCAGCTTCCTTTCCAATTGGTAATTGAGTGGCTCTTTCCCATGATGATGGGCAATAACGGTTAGATTTTTGCTGCAATGTTCCAAAAATCTCCCACTCTGGCACCGAATGCTATTTGAAAAGGTGTATGTTACACCAAATAAAGATGAGAATGGGTGTAATAAAATTGATATGCCACTGATATCAGAATGATAGTACAGAGTGTGGGCCATGAGAATTTTCTCATGATACAGTGAGTACAGTATCTTTAATTTTTGTCCGGGAACAGTCATGCTAACTAAAACCAATATGAAATGGAAGCATGATGCTGTCAAGAAAGGACACAAGGTAAATGTTTGCCCTTGGGGAATGGTAGAAAAGAACATGAGATTGTAGGATAGCAGGCTGTGATGTAGAAAAGTTTATCCCAACTGTGCCTTAAATGATCTCATCTTGTGCAAACTATTTAACCGCTATGATCTTTAGTTTTCTTATAAACAGATGCCAATGTTAAAATTAGAATATTTCATGATTACATGTTCATATAGTTGGTCATGTCTACAGAATTCACTTTTATACTTTTGGTTAAAAGTGAAATATCCTGAGCAATCAAAAACTGAAATTTTCCATCTTTTGGACAGGTGGATAGCACTTCCTTAGGGTAATAGGTTGCTGTAGCTATTTAAATGTGGTCCCTTATCCAAATAAATGTCAAATATATACATACGTTCAAAAAGGCAGGGCTGTCTGGTGGGAGATGAAAGTTTCAGGCATGGTATCAACAGACACCAAATGGATGTTAGCTTTCAGCTCACACAGTGAGAGCGCCATTTACTATTGATAGCTGCAAGTCAATGATTTCTGACAGGGATTCTAGCAGAAGAAAAGCCAGACAAGGATAAAAATTAACTTCTGCCTGAAGATAGTTTATTTGAGAATAAGACGGCCTATGTTTTTTAAAGTTTTTTTATCCCTCTTAACCAGTGGTTCTCAATCTGTGGGTCACGACCCCTTTGGGGGTCGAACGACCCTTTCACAGGGTCGCCTAAGACTATTGGAAAACACCTATTTCCCATGGTCTTAGGAACCAACACACCGCTCCTCGGTGTAGCAAAGTGTAGCAATGTAGTTTACTGTTGTCATATGAAGACTGTTACCCACGCTACACCACGATTCAAGACAAAATTTCATTTATTTGTAATTAGAAATATTTCACAGTATATAATTACATATTGTTTTTGTGATTAATCACTATGCTTTAATTATGTTCAATTTGTAACAATGAAAATACATCCTGCATATCAGATATTTACATTACAGTTCATGACAGTAGCAAAATTACAGTTATGAAGTAGCAACGAAAATAATTTTATGGTTGGGGGTCACTACCACATGAGGAGCTGTATTAAAGGGGCGAGGCATTAGGAAGGTTGAGAACCACTGCTCTAAACAGAACATTATAAGTAAAAGGAATCAGTTTTCAAAACTTATGGGAAGCGCAGATGGGCACAAGGAAATTTGTGGGGTGTTAGAAATGTTCAATTTCTTCATTGCGGTAGTGGTTACATGGGTCTGTACATTTGTCAAAACGAACCGTATCATTAAATTGGATACATTTTTATATTCAAATTATACTTCAATAAAGTTAAATTAAAAACAATTCATGGAGACACATTATCAGTATCCTCAAAAGGATTGCTTCTCACTTTTTTGAGCCAAAGATAATAATAAAAAAATTCCCAAATGCTTAATTTAACATATACTTACTTACCTTTCAACTCAGAAATCCCATGGAGAGAAATTATCATTGTATTGATGAAATTGATGAAGACTAAAATTTATCTTCAAGGTTGCTCACTGAAATCCTGCTTTTAATAACAAACAAAAGGTTACAAGGTAAATGTTTGGCCTTGAGGGATAGGGCATGGTGAACCAATGAAAAGCCTGGATTCTGAGTCCGGATGTTCAGTTCAAATCCTAACTCTTTTGCTTAGTAGTCGGAGCTCTCAGATAAGTTTCTTCACCCCTCTTGCTTTAGATTCTCCATTTCTAAAATGAGGTTAATAAGAGAACTTAACCTCATGAAAATTAAATAACTTAGTGTTAGGAAAGTTCCTGAAAACAGTGCCTGGCAAACTTACATTCATTGCCCATGGACACAGATAATAGGGAGGTGAAGGACGAGAGTGGGTGGGAACCAGGTGGCAGGCAGGGCGCAATGGGGGATTAGGAGGATGTCTGTAATGCTCTCAACAATAAAGATAAAAAAAGAAAAAGAAAACAGTGCTTGGCACATAGTAAGTGCTGAATCATTAAGGGAGCAAAGTGTTTTTCTTCATCTTTTACCAGAGTCCCAGCTTAACAAAAGTTCATTTTAATGAGTTTTCCTCTAGTAGGTCTATGTTAACACAGTAATTTTATACATGATCTAAATAAACCTGAATTTAATAATAAAAATAACTAATTACTTCTATAAGAGTAGTAACTTAAGATTTGTAGAAGTTTGTTTTATAGCCTGTTAAGCACTGTCCTCCTCAAAATCATATGAAAACTGCCTTTTTTTTTTTAAAAAAAAAAGGACTATTAAAGTACATTTGATTTGTAAAAAATGAAACAATATGCCATAAATAAATATAAACGGCTATACAAGGAAGGAGGGAACAGATGAAGATGAAAGAGATGGAAGCTACACTTGTCTGAATGCAATTAGTTTTAGAGTTGTGTCTTTGGTTCAACTCTAGGTAACAAAAAAACAAATTAACCTACTTGTGATGGTTAATTTGGTGTCTCAACTTGATGGGTGAAGGGATGCCCAGATAGCTGGTAAAATATCCTTCCTGGGTGTGTCTGTGAAGGTGTTTGTGGAAGAGATTAGCATTTGAATCGGTGAACCTGAGTCAAGCAGATGGTCTTCCCCAATGCAGGCATTATCCAATCCCCTGAGAGCCTGAATAGGACAAAAAGGTGGAGGAAAGGGGAATTTGGCAACCTGACTGGAGGCGAGACATCCTTCTTCTCCTGCCCTCTGACTTGGGTCACAGGCCTTCAGACTCAGTCAGGCCTTTCACCACTAGCCGCTCTATTCTCAGGCCTTTGGAATCAGCCTGAATTACTCCACAAGCTTTCCCAGAGCTCCAGCTTTCGACTAGTGGATTATGGAACTTCCCGGCCTCCATAACTAGGTGAGCTGATTCCTATAATAAATATCTATCTATACAGGATGTCCCAAAAAATCCATACACGCTTTAAGAACTGATGATTCAATTTTGAAAATGAAATGTATTTTAATAAACACTGTCTTTGTTCAAATTATGTGAGCCAATTCCTATAATAAATCTCCACATACACAGAGTGTCTCCCCAAAATGTATAAATTTTTATTAATGTTATATATATGCATGATTCTGTTTCTCTGGAGAAACCTGATTAGTATACTAAAAAAATCTGAAAATCCCTACAAAATAAAAACAAAATGAAAGAAAAGAACATAGTTGTGGGCTTAATCATCAACACAGAGATTACTTCCATGATTTTAATTATATGTATATATGACTTTATTATATTTATTAACTATATAGCATTTGTGGAATATATCCTAAAGACAAAAGAACTACGGAGATATCAAACTATGTTTAATAATCTTACTGTTAGTAATAATACTGGTATGATTACTTTGAAATTATATACTAGTATTGTTAGGATCAAGCAAAGAAATACTTATATTAACTGTCATTAGAAATCAAGATTTGCAGCATACAGTAAAGGAGATAAAAAAGTTAAATAAAAATTATTCATTTACATTAGAGATATTAGTACGAACTTGATGTCGGAGGGATGAGTCCCTAGGGGAGACTGGAGTCCCAAGCCTTAAGAGGGTTCTCATGTCTGTGTAGGAAAGAATTCAAGACCTGAGCCAGACAAAAGGTTAAAATTGAAGCAAGTTTATTGAGAGAGAAGATAAGCAAGGAAAGCTACTCCACAGAGTGGCAGACTCTCCTCACAGGAGAAGGTAGAGAGACCCCAACCAACTGTGGAGGTTGTGCTGTTCCCTGTTTGTAGTTTCTATGGGAAAATGGCTGATATGGAGAACTAGAGAATGGAAGGAAACGTTGGGATTAGCTTTAACCTTTACAAGGTTTATTTTGCGGTTTGTTTTTCTTTTAGGGGTTGAGTAACCACTTGTGGAATGAGCAAGCTATAGATAGTATAGTCTTTACAAGAATTTTCTTTGTTCTGGTGTCTCCTCCTGGTGAGCTTGCATCTCTAGCCAACTGAGTTTCCTGTCAGGCAGCGTGTAGCAGGCCCCCTGACAACTTTGTTTGGCTTTAGTTAATTTATATAGTTTTCAATGCCTCTCTCCTACATAAATTCATGATATGCTTCTTCTGGAAAAATGTTCCCATTTCTGTCTTTCGAAAAGTCCTGAAAAAATAAATAAATAAAAGCAACACTACAGCATTAAGCATCCTCAGATTGTGGTTTCTAAATATCATTTCCCGCTTTAAAAAACAAAAAACAAGAAACAGGGCTCTCTGAGGACATGGTTAATTCCAGACAGGAAAACTCAGGATCACCTATGAAAATTCTTGCAGGAAAATAAATTAAAA
The DNA here is from genome assembly GCA_004026805.1 of Lasiurus borealis. Classification (NCBI taxonomy): domain Eukaryota; kingdom Metazoa; phylum Chordata; class Mammalia; order Chiroptera; family Vespertilionidae; genus Lasiurus; species Lasiurus borealis. Next base: position 59,476 of record PVJN01008134.1, read on the forward strand.
AACCAAATCTGATCAAGCCTCTAGTGTAATTATCAGTTTATAGGAAACCCAGAGATTAAATTGTTACACACACAGCTAATCAGTGAAATCAGAAAGTGGGGAATTCCACCTGATAAATGACTCGATTTCTTTAATAAATAAATAGCAAGCAAAAAATTTAAAAAACGGCCCTAGCTGGCTTGGCTCAGTGGATAGAGCGTCAGCTTGCAGACTGAGAGGTCCCGGGTTCAATTCTGGCCCAGGGCACGTGCCTGGGTCGTGGGCTCGATCCCCAGTGTGGGGGCGTGCAGGAGGCAGCCAATCAATGATTCTCTCTCATCATTGATGTTTCTATCTCTCTCTCCTCCCTTCCTCTCTGAAATCAATAAGGAAATATATTTTTTAAAAAATTAAAAAATGGTAGAATTACATGAAATGGGACTTAGGCACTATGCCACACGTATCTTGTTGCATATTCAGTTGACCAACAACAAAGCAAAACTACTATCAAGAAAGTAAGACAGCTAGAGAAATGTAAACCATGACTAGATATTTAATGGCATTGATAAATTATTGTCATTTTTATTTTAGGCGTTATAATGATTTACCTGTCTGTGTTTTAAAAAGTTCTCTTTTATGGATACTATTTGAAGTACCTAGAGGTGAAATAACAGGATGCTGAGATTTACTTTGAAATAATTGAAAGAAAGGGCAAAAAGTGGTAGAGTTATAAATAAAATAAGTTAGGTTATGTGATGATAATTATAGAAGCTGAGCAGTGTGTTCATGGAGTTTTTTGTATTAGTCTCTGCTTATACATAGGTTTAAAAATCTCCATAGGAAAAGGTACCACCTTCTCTTGATTCCTAATCTCGTTTTTTGGGGGGTGAGGGGGGAGGAGCCTGGTTTGTTTGTGTGTTGTTTTGTTTTTGTTTTTTTTGATTCTTTGTTCTTTTGAAGTTGGGGTGGATATTTATAATTAAATCCTGGGATAAGGCTTCTTACAATGGAATCAAAGCAAGATATGAAAGTGGAGAGTAGGTAGGAAGCCACAGGTGTACCAAACCTAAAAAATCTCCTAGCTTCCAAGTCATAATATATTATTACATAACTAGAGGCCTGGTGCATGAGATTCATGCTCTAGGGGTGGGAGGATCCCTCAGTCCAGCTTGCAGTCCAGGACCCCCTGAGGGGATCAGGCCTAAGCCGGCAGTCAGACATCCCTCTTGCAGTCCAGGGCTCTCACAGTCTGGGACTCCTTGCTCCTTACTTACAGGAGCCTTCAGTGGAGGCTCCTGCCACTGCTGCTGTGCTTGTCAACTGTGAGCTGGGCTTCTGGCCGAGTGGCACTCCCCCTGTGGGAGTGCACTGACCACCAGGGGGCAGCTCCTGCGTTGAGTGTCTGCCCCTTGGTGGTCAGTGCGCATCATAGCGACCAGTTGTTCTGCCGTTTGGTCGATTTGCATATTAGACTTTTATTGTATAGGATGACGTGTCCTCACTTTTGTTTGACTTCAAATGAAGCTGTATTTCTTCAACTCATTGCACTGGATAATAGTGTGCTGTGAATGTCAAATGTAATTAAAACATAGCCAAGCACAAGGAGAGACATTGTCAGCAGCCAGTGAATACAGTGCCGTTCTTCATCCAGTAAAAACTGTGCCACAGGCAGCTGAACAGATGCTGCATTTGATTCAAAGGAGTTAATAGAGGAGGGAAGCAATTCCTTCATACAATATAACTCCCTCCATTTCACCTCCTGGCCCTTTTTTACTGTGACTATTCATGGAGTGTCCCTTACCTGTTTGCCTTGGCTGTAGTCTTTCCCTCTCTAATGCATATTTTTCCCAAAACTTGTCCAGCTCAGACCCTGCTCCTGGCTACTCAGGTCCCCTGCAGTCTGCTCAAGTCAATCCCAGTCCTTATCCTGGCATTCAAAGCCTTCCACCATCTGGCTCTAACCTTTGTTTCTGGCCCTCGCTCCAGCTACTCTTGCCTGCATTCCATGTTCCAGGCAAATTGGCTACTTATTGTTTGCTGAACACACCTAAATCCTCATTTAGAATCGCCACCTAGTTTCTCCTATGCTCCCAGCCCTTACAACCCCCAACCCCACCCCTAGTTATAATCTGATCATTAAAAATAAAAATAATTTTTTTTAAATTTCCCAACCCCTTAACTTCTTTTCTCAGTGTCTGCCATTAACTTTTCAGTCATATAGATACACACTAGCATTCTTCTTCAAATTCCAAAGCCATCTGCCAGTTTCCTCCCACTTACACAATCATTTTCCTTATACCCTCTCCACCTGCCAGATCTTTCTTTCGAGGCAAATTACCTTTTTGACCTGTATTTGCTGGGCCCATATATTCTTGACCCTTTGTAATAACTACTTGTTAAATGTAAACCGTAAGTTCTGTATGGCAGGGACCACACTTACCTTTTTCACATTGTTATTTCAGAGCCAAGAGCAAAGAGACACTTTTCAGCGAATAAATATGTGCAGCAAATCTCTCAGACCTTCATGTAAATGCAATGTGAATTATCTAATATCATTTAGCCAATAGTAATTTTATTTTCTCCTACTGTGGTGCATCCTTCATTCCAGGTTAGGAATTATCCTTTTCTTTTCTTTCCTCATTAAAAAAAAATTTAAAACCAAATGCCCCTTACACAAATTATTTTGAGAGTATGTGCAAACTCTCACAATCCTAAAATATACCAGTATTTATGCTTTCCCTTACATACCCATATCAAATCTCCAAAATAGGAACATTGTACAATAAATAAGTAGGGATAATGAAAATGATGTATGTATAAAATAGGTATTGGCAAACTGCAACCATGGACCAAATCTAGCCTGCAGACTATTTTTGTAAAGTTTTATTGAAACCCAGGCATTCTCATTCATTTACATATCATTTTTGGCTGTTTTCACTCAAGGACAAAGTGACAGAGACCATGGAGTCTGAAAAGCCTAAAATATTTACTGTCCGTTTCTTAACAGAAAAAGTTCACTGGTGCTTGGTTAAAAAAAAAAAGAAAAAAAAAGAATGACTTTACCAGAGGATGCAGGAAAGATTTGTGATCCCCCAGCTTCCACCCCTGTTGGGGGTCAGAAAGACATCTCTAGTGAACACTTTGCAATGTCAGGTGAACCTCCAGCTAAGAAGGAAAGAAATTAAGGTGTAGTGTCACAAGGTAAACATGCATGCCTGAAGGGAAATAGTTTATTACTAGTAACAACATTGATGTTCAGTGTGAGTGAACTCGTGAGGCAAGTATCCAAAGGATATGATTGCAATCCCAGATCATAGCCAGGCTTGCTAGCCCTGAAAAAATTATCTTAGAGGTTTTTTTCTCATGTTAAACTAGTCATGTTTTGGTAACAGGGTGGTTGATGCTGAGGGCCATGATGGAGGTGTGAGACCCAGAGATACAGTATTAGGAAGTGATGAGCAGAGAATGAAAAGTGTGGAGTACTCAGCTGGGTGACTTTGGGCAATTTAGTTTACAAACAACTTTGGGCCTCTATTACCCTTACCTGTGAGATGGGGAATAATAATATGTAAAAATTTAGATAAGAAAACATATCTGAAAGTGTTTGGTATAATCAATAAACATACCTTTGACTAAGCTGAACAAAATACTATAATCTAAAATAAAGGATTTTATCATAATCATGGGTATTGGCAAAGTAAGCTCTCCATAAATAGTAGCGATTATTCTTACAGTAAAATATTGCATTTTTTTCTTATATGGAACAGGTGAGATAATCCAGAGTTATCTCACAGACACAACAACTTGACTTTTTTTAAAAAAAAATTAGTATTAATTTCCATGATAATCTTTCTGTGAAACTGTACTATTAGATCTGACTTAACCATTATTTTTATGGCTCTCAATAACCTGTCCTAATCTCCAAAGTCACATAAGAAAATACTGGCCCTCTGGAATTAGACAAGAAGGTAGCATTACCAGCTCTATAGTCTTTTCCTATTCTTAAGATATTTTCTGATCTGGTCTGTTTGACAGTGACTTCTCTAAAAGGCCAAGGAATTTTGCCCTTCTATGGGGAGTATGTGTTCATTTGTTTATTAAGGGCTTACTGTGTGCCAGACATTCTTCTAGGATTTAAATGCACGTAGTGAACATTAGTACTTCTTAAGGTAATACTGACTGATAGAACTAATATAATTCCAAATCTAATTGGTTCAGTTAACTAATTAATTAATTTCTAAAATCCTCACCTGAGGATGTTTTCATTGATCTTAGAGAGGGGGGAAAAAGAGGGGATGAGATAAGGGAGGGAGGGAGGAAAGGAGAGAGGAAGGGTGGAAGGGGGAGAGAAAGAGAGGGAGGAATGAGAGAGAGAGAGAGAAACATGGCAGTTATCTCTCATACACACCACAACTGGGGATCAAACCTGCAACCTGAGTATGTGTCCTGACTGGGAATTGAACCTGTGACATAGTGCATCATTGAGCGATACTGGCCAGACATCTAAATCTCATTGGTTTAAACCAATAAATGGGCCTTAGGTTTCTGTAAAGTCCAATATATGGGAACAGGGAAGCACTCCGCTCTATGTAGTGATTCAGGGACTAGGATGATAAAGGCTGCTATACGTGGATTTGCAAAGGGTCCTGAGTTAGCAGATAAGGGCTAAGAGAGCATGGAGGACTGTCCAGGGATGTTATGGGCCAGAAGAGCTATTTCTCACTTACATCCACATTCCATTGGCCAGAACTCAGTCCTGTGGCCCACCTAGGTGCAGGAATGTGGAGCAATCGGGGCTATGGCTAGAACCTGTTTCTGTAACAATTCTGTGCCAAATAATTGTCCATTCGGTAACACTTCCCTTTAAAGGTGAGACCCCATTAACAATAGCATGCATAAATATTTGAGCAAGTTCTGAAAAAGCAAGCAGGTCAAAGAGTACATAGATGTTCACATTTTCTGTCACAAAGAGGATCATTGGTAAATTTTAGTACGCTGTATAGAACCCTCTGAATACAAGCCATAGGTGCTTTCAAAGCAAAAGTAGAAAAGTCACAGATGCACAAAATGAAGTTTAATATAGTTGTTCTTTCTTTTTTTAAAAATATATTTTATTGATTTTTACAGAGAGGAAGGGAGAGAGATAGAAAGTCAGAAACATCGATGAGAGAGAGACATCGATCAGCCACCTCCTGCACACCCCACAGTGGAGATGTGCCTGCAAGCAAGGTACATGCCCCCGACCGGAATCGAACCTGGGACCTTTCAGTCCTCAAGCCGACACTCTATCCACTGAACCTAACCGGTCTCGGCTCTTTTTTTTTTTAAGTGTAACTTTATTTTATCACTTTTATTAGATCATTTCATTGTTTTCTCAAAACTTTCCCTTCCTGAACTTCTTACTATAATCTCAGAGGAGGATTGGTAAATAAGTAAATATGCTGTTGGAAACTTGCTTGATGAACATCTGTCATGGTGTTTAATTATATTTTAACAGCAACCATAAAAATGCAGTAATGGCCTTTGCAGTCTTGAACTGTTCATCATGAAATTGTGTGGATGATGTCGCATTATGAAATTTTTTGCCAGCGATAAAAAAAAGCCCAGAAGTTTCCAACTATCACAGGAACTCTGGGTCCTAATTAAGCAATCAGATTCGACAAAGTGTGTATTAATGTAAGATCACATACCTTGGGGGCATTGAAAAGCTGAAGACTGTTCTCTGAAAGTCAATTAGAATTTGTCATGTCACAGTGTCTCCAGAGTTAAATTGAGAAAGTTTTCATCTTTCCACTGTGGGTCACTCAGTCTGAAAGGCATTTAGGTCCAGGCATAACTTACTTGTGTAATAGTTCTGCCTATTTTTACCTAAAATTACAATTGTGTAACTGTTTCTTTGATGTACCCACCTATGTCAAGTTATACCAACTTGTGTTACTTGTCAGCTACGATGATGAAAGACAAAAAGATACTATATTTAGAAAAGAACACTCCATTTATTGGAGGACAGTGTGCTTAACAGTAGCAAACATATTCCTTAAGGGTCCTTTGAAAACTTATGGGGGCATATTTGGTTGTCCTAATTATTTGATGGCATTACTATCACTTAATGAGCAGTGTCCATGGATTCTAGAACAGATTCATGGAATGAAGAATTGGTCAGCAGTGAACACAGCGTCAGCATCATGCTGACATTCATGAAAAGGAAATATCTTTGTTACCTAACTCTGTTTTATGCACTACCACAAAGGTATATTCTGTATAATTTTCAGATTCACTGACATTTCCAGAAATGGTACTACCATGTAGATTCGTGGAAGTGTGTCCTCTGTTTTGTTCAGAATTTTACAAAGACACGTTCACCGTTTCAAAAAACAGTGTTCCTAAATGCAGTGCTGGTTATGGTATTTAAACCACCAACACCAGTCGGCATGGTAGCTTGCCCATTTGTGTGCATTCCAATTGTCGGTGAACATGTGGTCACTTTTTAGGTTTGCTTGCATAGTCATGTCAGAACTTCCATAATTGTTTTATTATAAACTACGTTCCTTTTCTCTCTTATTTCTAGTTAAGAGTTTGTATATACATTGGTTTAAACCAATGAGATTTAGATGTCTGGCCAGTATTGCTCAATGGTTGGAGCATCATCTGATGCACTGACATGTCACAGGTTCAATTCCCAGTCAGGACACATACTCAGGTTACAGGTTTGATCCCCAGTTGTGGTGTGTAAGGGAGATAGCTGCCATGTTTCTTTCTCTCTCTCTCTCTCTCTCTCTCTCCCTCTCTCTCTCTCTCCTCATTCTCTACCCCCTCCCTCCCTCCCTCTCTCTCTTCCTCCCTTCCTCCCTTATCTCACCCCCTTTTTTTCCCCCCTCTCTAAGATCAATGAAAACATCCTCAGGTGAGGATTTTAGAAATTAATTAATTAGTTAATTGAACCAATTAGATTTGGAATTATATCAGTCAGTATTACCTTAAA
>PVJN01008135.1:0-67222 GCA_004026805.1 Lasiurus borealis
GTCCAGCCATGAGGTCAACCACATACACTCAGAACTTGGAGTCATCTGAACCGTTTCATTTAGAGAAGCAGATACTGAAAAGATTCGGCATTTTTGTTCTTATGTTCTCTCTAAATTGAACTGAGATAAGAACAGGAATTAAGCTGCTTAGAGATCTGAATTAGGGGAGCAATTATTCTAACACCCATGATAGGGGAAAGGCTCCCAGAGTGCATAATCTCCCGATTCTTATGAAAAATTGTCACTCTCTGGCTATCTATGCTTGACTGGAGGTTCTGCAAAGTAATCTAAGCCTCCTTTTCTTGCTTTTATACTCTCAGATTGATATTTGTTCCTTTTGAAATGATTGTTTCATTTTAAAACAGTCTGAACAAGGCACAATGCATAAGCTGTATCATTTAGCACTCTAAATACTCTGCCATTATACCAGGGTTCTTATGGCTGAGCATGCCTTGTCAATGGAAATTTATTTAATGAAATGTGAAATGACTTTAGAAGATACGTTTAGAGCATTTGCTCTAGCTGGGTATGTTGAGCTGAAAAGGTTCAGGGACTTAGTTACATATTAAGAAGTTAATAATTGTTTATCATTAGGTACCTTGTCATTCTTGACTTCTGCCTCTGCTTTTTGACCTGTCACATGGCCTCAGAGAGTAGAAAGTCCAGTGTGTGAAAGATCATTTCAATGGTGTCTTTACATTTTCATGACATTTTTTATTGTCAGAACCAGAGTGCGTAGCCAGGGTGCTGGTCTGAGCTTTGCCAACTGTCCCCTTCCAACCTGCTTCATCACCATCATAGAGTCTCCAAAAGTACATTCTGATAACTATTATTATTATTATATGAGCTAAGCCAGGTTTAGCCAAACCCATTCCCAGGCAATGGCTCCTTGGTTTCCTATGAAGGAGGACAGCAACTCCCTTGAAATCAGAAAAAAAAAATTAACTGGATGTATTCAAGAGGCGGTTATATTCACTCTGCAAGTTCAAGGACTCAGAAGTGTTGGAGAGAGAATCTATAATAATAAAAGCGTAATATGCTAATTTGACTGGATGTCCTTCTGGATGAAGCCAGGGCTGCGAGGGAAGCCTGGGTCCCAAGTGCCAGAGGGAAGCCAGTGCCAGCAGCTGGGGGAAGGAAGGCCTCCTCTTGCACAAATTTTGTGCATCAGGCCTCTAGTAATAATAATAATCATGCAACTTTAATTCTTAAAGAGATCCCAATGAGTACTCTAAGTCTAAAAGATATATCCTTCCACGTGGAAGCCTGTAAAAAAAATCAGTGCCCTGGACCAAGAGGTCCCCAGGGATGGTGCACATAGCAGAGCCATGATGTTCCTGGAGCCTGGTATGTGGTGGGTGCTCCGTGAGGGCTTGTCCGGTAAATGAATAAAAGCCAGACTAGGATTCAAGCTCCAGATGCTAGCCAGAGAGGTGCCAATACCCACACACCTACAGCCCATGTCTTCTCACGTGCCTCAGGACAACCATTAATAACAAGGAATGCTCTGTAAATTGCCACGTAGTAAATCTAAACCCCATTAGAAACCAAAAACACGTTTCCTCCTAAATATCTCTTTAGACTCCCTTCCCTTCTTTGTGATGATTGTAAAAATCCTCTTCTCTGACATTACAGGTGAAGAACAGGCTGATGTAAGCCCCCAGGAGGAGTGAGAGGAGGCTGGAGTTGCCTTTGTGTTGCTTATTTTTTGTGTGTTCCTATTTTGAAGAATCTCCTCTGGAGGCCAGATTTCTGGATCTAGTTTTATAAAGGGTTTGGCACCAGGTGACATATTATTGGTGTCTCCCCCCTTCTGGGAGGTGCTGCCCATGGTTTCAGGGAACAGTGCTGATGTTGGGAGAATCCTTGGGCACTGCAGCAAAAACCTCATTGGCTGTGACTACAAGCAGAGGCATAAAAAGCATCTATCTGTCCCCATTTGCTTTTGCACCTCTGCTTTCACCAGGAGAACATGCCTGGTTAGCCGGCTAGAGGGAGCCATTAGATATATGGAGGAGAGTCAAGTCACACCAGGTGACAGCCAATTAACCCACAGAGATGGGTGAGCCCCAGACAACAGATAGTCAACTTAGGAGTGAGCCAAGCCAAGACCAGGAGAATTTGCCCAGTAAGGGCTAAAAAGCAATCTAAAAACTCATAAGCTAAATAAATGATCACTGCTGCACACCACTGAGTTTTGGAGTGGTCTGTTGTATGTTGTTATTGTGGCCAAAGACACCAGATGCAGCCACTTTCCGTTACTGTTAAGGGCTAGTATAATTCAGTGATAAAGGCAGCTGAGAGCTTAGGTTCAAATCCTGCTTTTTTCCCTCACTGATCTTGGGAGAGTCATTTAAATTATCTATATCTCAGTATTGTCTTCATTTTATAGAAAAGAAACTATCTACCAACCGATGGGCGATGTGAAGATGAAATGAACTAATTACACATGAAAAACTTAGACTAGTCTCTAAGTAGCACTCTACATGAGATATTATCACCTGCTATTTGTTGATCTGCAACTTTCTTTGCTCTTAGAAGAGGAAGCATTGATCACTCTGAGCCAGGATGGGTTCAGTAAGCATGAATCAGGTCATTTCAGACTGATCTGATTTCATTCTTTAATGGAGTTACTAGGCTGGCACAGCAGGAAAATGAATTATTGTGGTATATTTAGATCACATCCAGGAACCTGGCAAAATGTGACCTTGAGAATCTGGTGGACAAGATAGAAAAGTGGGCTAGATAATAGGTATATTGAATATTGGAGGAACTCAAAGTGAGTTTATTAATGAAATCAGTAATAATATTAATGGATAATTCTAGATGTGGTCATTTCTCAGTCTTATGCCAGTGAGCTAGAAGTCAGCCTTATCAAATCTGTGAATGATGTGGGCTTTGAAGGATAGCCTATGTACTGAAAGACAAAATCAGTCTGGAATGAACAACTGAATTTAACTGAAAGAAATTTCATAAAGATAAACAAAAGCCCTAACACTTGGGTCTAAAATCTATTGTCAAATACTGGGTGATGGTAAGGAGAGGAACATTAAGTGTAATTTAATTGAACAGTAATACTTAAACAAGACAGGGGAAAGCTTGTTCACTCTCAGTTGTTACCTAGTTTGTCTTCCTTGGAAATACTGCTCTCTCTTATTTTTTTTCTTTCTGATGGCGGTTGTGCTTACTTTAAATCTTTACAGTTAAGATTTGTCCCTTTTACTCCCTCTGAGCTGCTACTCTGTCTCGATCAGCGTCAGAATCACTCTCCTCCTACAGGCTTCCTGGGCCCAGATTCCCCAGTGCCCAGAGCTTTAGTGGGAGGGGATGGGGAAAGGGAACATGGGAGGTTGGCAGGACCATGGAAGGTTGGGACCACTGGGGGAAGGGACTGCAGGAGGTTGCCTGATGAGGGAGGTTGGCTGTGGGAGTGTACTGACCACCAGGGGGAAGCTCCTGTGTTGAGCATCTACCCACTGGTCGTCAGTGTGCAGCATAGTGACTGGTCAACCAGTTGTTCTGGTCATTCAGTTGTAACAGTCACATGGGCTTTTATATATATACACTAGAGGCCCGGTGCATGAAATTCGTGCATGGAGGGGAGTGTCCTTCAGCCCAACCTGCTCCATCTCAAATCTGGGACCCCAAGGATCAGGCCTAAATGGGCTGTCGGACATCCCTCTCACAATTCAGGACTGCTGGCTCCCAACTGCTCACTGGCCTGCCTTCCTGATTGCCCCTAACTGCTTCTGCCTGCCAGCCTGATCACTCCCTAACCACTCCTCTGTCAGCCTGATTGATGCCTAACTGCTCCCCTGCCAGCCTGTTTGCCCCTAACTGTCCTATCCTATGGGCCTGGTCACCCCTAACTGCCCTCCCTTGTAGGCTTGATCACCCCCAACTGTCCTCCCTTGCAGGCCTGGTCCCTCCCTACAGGTCTGATTGCCCACAACTGCCCTCCATTGCAGGCCTGGTTCCTGCCAACTGGCCATCTTGTGGTGCCATTTTGTGTCCACATGGGGACAGGATCTTTTGACCACATGGGGGCAGTCATCTTGTGTGTTGGAGTGATGGTCAATGTGCATATTACTCTTTTATTAGATAGGATAGGGGCCTGATGCACAGGTGGGGGCCAGCTGGTTTGCCCTGAAGGGTGTCCTGGATCAGGGTGGGTGTTCCCTTGGGCATGGGGTGGCCTTGGGCCGTGTGGTGGTTTGCAGGCTGGCCATGCCCCCTAGCGACCCAACCGGGGGCCCTAGTATTTATTTATCTTCTACAATTGAAACTTTGTAGCCTGGAGCAGAGCCAAGCCTTCTGCTGACACAGCCATTGAAACTTTGTTGCCTTAAGTGGAGGCCTGCTGGCCAGAGTGTGTGGAAAGCTTGGCTTCCTCCATCGCCGGGGGCAACCCAAGCCTTCCCCCTGCTTTCTCTGCAGCTGAAGCCATCTTGCTTGGGTTAATTTGCATACTCACTCTGATTGGCTGGTGGGCATGGCTTGTTGGTGTAGTGGAGGTATGGTCAATTTGCATATTACTCTTTTATTAGATAGGAATATACAACTGCACACTTGAAACTTATACAATTTTATTCCCCAATGTCACCCCAATAAATTCAATAAAAAATTTAAAAAATAGATATAATTTGTTCCCTCAAAAAATAAAACCATTTTGCATTCTCTTAGGAACACTATAATAGCAAAGAAAAACTTTTAGGACTTAGTGGCAGAATAAACCCAGCAATATGAATATGGCTATTGGTGCTTGGCCTAAGGTTATTGCTTGTTTTGTTATTGATTATTGGCTACCAGGACAGCAAAATTAACTGTAAATAAAAGGAGTGGGAAGTGAATTGCATAGAAAGCACAGGGAGCTTTGATTTTGCATCTGCCTGAAGAGTCATGGCAGAGCTCAATGGAATGATGAGTCTTACAAAGATCCAACTGGCCTTGTGTTGATTAAAACATCTCTGTCCAAATTCACTAATTTTCAACCTCATGAGAAATCTGCATGTGACATGACACTTCTTGCTTAAGAATACGTGGGCTGAGCCAGGAGATCTAACAATTTCTAGGCATTTAAGAAGACACCCTGTGATGCCCACTCTTACCTCTCCTGTTCAACATAGTACTGGAAGTATTAGCCACTAAAATTAGACAAGAAGAAGAAATAAAAGGCATCCAAATTGGAAAAGAAGAAGTAAAGCTGTCTTTATTTGCAGATGACATAATACTGTACATAAAAAACCCAAAGACTCCATCCAAAAACTAATTGACTTAATAAATGAATTCGGCAATGTAGCAGGATACAAAATTAATGCCAAGAAATCTGTGGCATTTCTATACACTAACAGTGAAATAACAGAAAGAGAGACTAAAAAAACAATCCCATTTACCATTACACCAAAAAAATCAAGATTCCTAGGAATAAACCTAACTAAGGAGGTAAAAGACCTATATGCAGTATTACAGGACACTGAAAAAGGAGATAGAGGAAGACATAAACAGATGGAAGAGCATACCATGCTCATGGATTGGGAGAATCAACATCATTAAAATATCTATACTACCCAAAACAATCTATAGATTCAATGCACTATCCATTAAAATACCAATGACATATTTCACAGACCTAAAAAGAACTCTTCAAAGATTCATCTGGAACAAAAAAGACCATGAAGAGTCACAGAAATCCTGAGAAAGAAGAATAAAGTAGGTGGAATCTTAATACCAGATTTCAAGCTATATTACAAAGCAACTGTTCTCAAAACAGCCTGGTACTAGCACAAGAACAGACATATAGACCAATGGAATAGAATAGAGAATCCAGATATTAACCTAAACCATTATGCTCAATTAATATTTGACAAAGGAGGCATGAACATACAATGGAGCCAAGATAGCCTCTTCAATAAATGGTGTTGGGAAAATTGGACAGATACATGCAAAAAAAATGAACCTGGACCACCAACTTACACCAAATACAAAAATAAACTAAAAATGGATACAGGACTTAAACATTAGATGGTAAACCATAAAAATACTAGAGGAATCCACAGGCAGCACAATCTCAGACATATGCCAAAAGAACTTCTTCACTGATACTGCTCCAAGAGCAATGGAAGCTAAAGAAAAAATAAACAAATGGGACTACATCAAAATAAAAAGCTTTTGCACAGCAAAAGAAACCATCAACAAAACAACAAAAAAGACCATTGTATGGGAGAACATATTTGCAAATGTTATCACCGATAAAGGTTTAATCCCCAACATCTACAGCCAACTTATACAACTTAATAAAAGGAAGATAAATGATCCAATAAAAAAAATGGGCAACGGATCTAAATAGAACCTTTTTGAAAGACGACAGAAGGAAGGCCAAGAGACACATGAAAACATGTTCAAAGTCACTAATTATCCGAGAGATGCAAATCAAAACGACAATGCGATACCATCTCACACCTGTCAGAATGGCAATCATCAACAAATCAACAAACGACAAGTGTTGGGGAGGATGTGGAGAAAAAGGAACCCTTGTGCACTGTTGGTGAGAATGCAGACTGGTGCAGCCACTGTGGAGAACAGTATGGAGTTTCCTCAAAAAACTAAAAATGGAGTTCCCATTTGACCCAGCAATCCCACTCTTAGGAATATATCCCAAGAAACTAGAAACATCAATCAGAAAGGATGTATGCACCCCTATGTTCATAGCAGCACAATTTATAATAGCTACAATTTGGAAACCGCCTGGGTGCCCATCAGCAGATGAGTGGATCAGAAAACTATGGTACATCTACACAATGGAATTCTATGCTTCCATTAAAAAGCAGGCATACTTACCATTTGCAGCAACCTGGATGGAACTAGAGAGCATTATGCTAAGTGAAATAAGCCAGTCAATGAAGAAGAAACACCACATGATATCACTCATTGGTGGATAATAAAGAACATTATAAACTGATGAACAAAAGGGTGGATACAGATTTAGTAAAGCATCAAACAGACTGTCAAATTACAGCAGGAAGATGAAGGAGAGGTGGGGTAGATAAGAGATCAACCAAAGGACTTGTATGCATGCATATAAGCATAGCCAATGAACACAAGACACTGAGAGGTTGGGGTATGTCTGGGAGGGGTGGGCAATGGGAAGATATGTATACATGTAGCACAATAAAAAAAATGAAAAAAAAGAAAACGCCCTGAAATTACATGTTCTGGGGAACATTCAAATCACACTATACAGAAATGGAATTTGTCTCCTCTTTCCTTTATTGAGTTCAAAAATAACCTTTTTTTTTTTAAAGTATTTTTATTGATTTCAGAGAGGAAGGGAGAGGGAGATAGAAACATCAATGATAAGAGAGAATCATTGATTGACTGCCTTCTGCAAGCCCCCGACTGGAGATCCAGCCCATAACCCATGCATATATCCTTGACCAGAAATAAACCTGGGACCCTTCAGTCTGAGGCCGATGCTCTAACCACTGAGACAAACCACCAGATAGGGCCCAAAATAACCCTTTTTAAAGTGTATTGTAACCAGAGAGAGAGAGAAGACTAAAAGTTAACATGCCATTTGAAAACAGAAATTTTATATTCTACTGGCATTCTGACATTTTGTCCCTTTGGTCAAACATAAATGTATTTGTCTTTTTTTCTTATAGTTGACAATATTTTCCCCGGGAAAGAGAAAAATGTCAAGAGAAGAACATAATCTTTCTTTTTCAACTTCAGAAGAATTAAGAGGAATTAGGTTTGTTATAGAAAAAGCTGTTATAGCAGGCAAAGATGCAATAGGTTGGTTTGGTAGGTGACACGTTTTCTATCACTAGGGAGACCAAGAAATTACTTGTGGAGGTGACATTAGAAGGAATTTAAATAAATCAAGAGCATTAGGTTTAAAAAAATCTCATTATGACACAAGTTCTAAAATACTAAAGAAACAAAGACAAATACAAAGGTATTTTGAGGGACATCTCCCATTAAATGTAAATATAATGTAACAGAAATTATATTATCATAATCAAATGTTAGTTCTGGTTCTCATTTTGTCAGGTGCAAAGCTCTATCGATACCTTTAAAATTGTTTTTATAATAAATAAAGCCAGCCAAGCATAAAATAACTTCTGTGTTAGTAAGGGATAAGAGAGGAAATTACACTTATGAGAGGCTAATAAAGCTGACTAAGATGACCCTAGAAGCACGTGTCCCTTTCAGACAAGCCTGGTGAATACCGTGCCTGTTGTAACACAGAGGGTTATGTTCTCGTGTTCTGAAGGGAGGTTCTGGGGAATTTATCAGCAGGGGGCATTGGTGTTCTAGCAGCAGGATAAGTGCTCTTGGTAATTCTATAAGCACTATAAAATGATCAACAAATCAAAGTGAACAGGAAACTATTTTTCTTAGAAAAATCTACATAGAAGCATCATCTGTTTTAAATGAAACTGAAGGAAATAAAAGTACAGCATGTACATCTTCGTTTTTTCCCCCAAAATAAATGAAAGATGTTGGTGGCCTTAAAAAAAATTTTTTTGAGAGAAAAAAAAAATCACAGCAGCTGCGGATTCAGCATTTCCAAGCCCTAGGAATTGAGGAGACAGCTGAATCTGCCTGATGGTGAACTAGCATCAGTGATACTTAGAGCTCCTACTTAGCTGTCTTGAGAGTAAAATTTAACAGTTCTCTGTGTGGAAAACTTCTCTAATACAACAAATACTGGTCTGGTTTCTTCCCCTCTATTGGTACAGGTGGGCAAAGGCACACAATCATGAGAGAAATTGGAGGGGAAAGGGAGAATATGTAGATTTGGAACGCACAGTGTATGCCACAAAGAACTGCATTTCTTCACTCTAGAACACACACAACCCTGTAATTTGTCAGGGATAAAAATTATTAAATACCAATAAAAAGTAAATGCAAGTTTTCCCACATCTACCATCATATAAATGCCAGATGGCTGATATAATTACTTATGAATGATTACATTTTATAGAAAATTTTAATATCCTAGCTTTCTCACCCTCTGTCCTCAAAAATACTTCCAGTGTTACACCTTAAAAGTTAGAATTCTAGGATTTAAAATTTGCTATATTAAGGAACAACACAAAGGAGGAATACATCAAACCCATATAAGCACACCTCTAGATTTCTCATATTTAATTCTATTTGAAGCATGGGATGGCTGTCTAATTCCAACCAACCCTAAGGCTCAGCCAGGTCTTTAGTTCGTTTTGTACACATTGACGAAGCCCTTCCAGGGAAGTGGCAGACTTGAGCTAAGAGTGCATACTCCTCTATAACATTTGCCTTACCCCTGAGGGTCATACTCTGAACTCCTAGAACATGAGTTTCCAGTTAAGTTATATTTTCCTCAACTTCATAAACCCTTAGAGTATTTCTCCCCAATACTGCCTACAGGCACAGGATGAAAACAGCACCACTCTAAAAGTGAATAAACAGTGAGCGAAGTTCACTTGGATGTTTCTGTAAAATATGGATTCCGTTATGTGGTGACTGAATGAATCTTAAATTTCTCAGAGACAAGAATTCTGAGTGAATTTTCTACAAAAATTGACTTTTGTAGTGACATTTTCAAATCAATTCGACAAATTTGGAAGAAAAAGTCATCAGAATAGTTTTGCAACTGCAAATAATTGTTAGACAAAAAAATATTAAAAGCATATTCAAATAAGAGTTTTTTTTTTTTTTTTAATGTGGGATCTCACACAGGTCTTTTTCAAAAGCACCTGGAAAATTAAATTATTGCAGTAGGAGAAATTTTGCTAAATCCCTGTTTCATGTGGCTTAATCTGTTTGGGGGTAGAAAAAGCAAACAAACAAACACCAGTACTAAAAAAACTCAATTTATAACTAGCAGACTTCCAGCCCAACCGATGTGGATCAGTCATTGAGTGTGTCAACCTGTGAATCAGGAGATCACATGCTTAGGTTGTGGGCCCCATCCCAAGTAGGGGGGATGCAGGAGGCAGCCAATCAATAATTCTTTCTTACCATTGATGTTTCTATCTCTCTTTCCCTCTCCCTTCCTCTCTGAAATCAATAAAAAAATATTTTTTAAAAAAATGGTTTCCAGGCAAATCACTGCCCTCTTCTGATACTATAGATAGTTGGTCAGAGTACCAGGGAGTCTCTGTCATTGACCAAGATGGCTCTGGCGGAGATTAACACTGAGCCACTGAGCATGTCAAAAGTTAGAAAGATTCATGGATAGGTGTGGGAAACTTGTTGTGCTTGACAGCCATTTTGTAGTAAGCTTCAGCCATGTTAGCACTAACCTCGGGCTAGGTTTCAATTACCCCAAACCCTATCTCTTTCCCTATCTCCCGAAAGCCAGGCGTTTCGCCTTAGGGCTAGGAATTTTCGATAACTTCCTTATTTCTCCCTATAAATACCCCGAACTGCTGTTGAATAAAAGAGACTTGATCAGAACTTTGTCTTGTTTCCATTCCTTGTGTCTCTTGTCTCTTTCATCCCCACTCCCCCTTCTAGGGTCCTCGTTGACTTCACCCTCGGGTCGGGACAGATAGGGCCCCCAATATATTGAACCCTAGAAAGATGAATGGACAGGCTGAGTATGCCAAAAGCCAGCAAGATAACTGGATAGGGAAAAAAATCCTTCCCCTCTAAGAACTGCAGGCTTGAGCAGGAAGGGGAGATGGTCTTTGAGATGAGAGTCCACTATTCTTCCAGGTTGCATGGCTCCTGAATAAATCTCTTTTCTTTTGCACCAACACCTGCCTCATGAGTTTGTCTTTCATTGCAGCAAGCAGCCAAAACTACAATTTTTCCAGCAAGTATTATTTGTCAAGGCACCATTTTTTGTTCCTTACTTCTCTTCCCATTCACCTAGTGGCCTTGCTAGTGAAAGGATAGGTAAGGGTTGTGAGGAGAGATGTAATGAAAGCTTACATGAAGAAAAAGCTCTGGCCTTTAAACTCTATAGTTCATTTCCCTGCTCTGCTGCTAACCAGCTGTGAGAACTTGGGCTAGTCATTCAACTTTACCTCATCTTAGTAAAATGGGGAAAATCAGTCCTAATACAACAGGAGGAAAATATCAATTTGTGAAGATAACAGCCTTCTGCCAAGGAAAATTCTGGCCATTGATAACTAGGCTTCTTCTCTATCCTTCCTTTTCATTAAATAGATCCAGAATGAAATGCTAAAAGGCAAGAGGTGTTACAGAATTTACACTGAAAATTTAGAATAGAGAGTGACTAAAGAAAAAAGCTCCTTAAAAACTTGCCTAAAAATAGAGTGGTGGCTTTTTTTTTGTTTTGTTTGTTTTTTTAAATTACCAGCCTTTGTGTTTGTTGATGTTCACTTTTTTAAAACATATTTTATTGATTTTTCACAGAGAGGAAGGGAGAGGGACAGAAAGTCAGAAACATCGATGAGAGAGAGACATCGATCAGCCGCCTCCTGCACACCCCACACTGGAGATGTGCCCGCAAGCAAGGCACATGCCCCCGACCGGAATCGAACCTGGGACCTTTCAGTCCGCAGGCCGACGCTCTATCCACTGAGCCAAACCAGTCTCGGCTGATGTTCATTTTTAAGGGAGCCAGTAAATAACACCCTTTTCACCCACCAAGTTTTTGAATCAATTAATAGGGAAGGTGTAAGAGCAATCAAGCTAGTCCCCCTTGGTATTTCTATTTTATTGATTTTTTACAGAGAGGAAGGGAGAGAGATAGAAAGTCAGAAACATTGATGAGAGAGACATCGATCAGCCGCCTCCTGCATGCCCCACTGTGGAGATGTGCCAGCAAGCAAGGTACATGCCCCCGACCGGAATCGAACCTGGGACCTTTCAGTCCACAAGTCCCTTGGTATTTCTAAGGGCTAGTTTGGAGGATGTGGTTTAGATGGATCTTCTAATACCAAATCACAGAATTAGATGGACTTATCTACTTAAGCACAGACAGTGCTAGAAAACCACAGTCCTTCCTCACAAAGAAGGCACAAATCAGAACACGTTTCCTGTGATATCTGGCTCCCAATGGGTAGGAAGGAGGAAGAAGCTGAGACATGCATGTCTAGTGCTTCTTCCAAACGTTGCCAGTGATGAAACTTATTCTACTCCAGAGCAGGGGTAGCTGAAGGGGTGGAGGAGCCAGGATTTACATATACCCGCATCCATATCTCTCTCCACATGAAAGGAAAAGGCAGGAGTGTTTCTGAAAACATAAATCATGTCAGCATTCCTGTTCAGCAGAATGAATTGGATTTTGCAATAATGAAATTTATCATAAGTAATAGTACTCTGCATCCATATCCTTAATGTTTAAATAGACCGTACATTTCATCACTCCGATGAATACATTCTGGTTTTATTCTGGAATGGCTCAAAATGAGACGTGATATGTCTGGATTCTGCCCCTCCCCCTCCACTTTATGAAACCTTTTACTGCATTTAATTTCCAGAGAGGACTGGATCGTTTCCAGGGGAGGGAGGGGAGAAGGATGTATGCCGCTGTCACGATCTCTGACACTGAGAGCACTGATTTTGACAGCAGTAATCAAAATCACAGTAATTAGGGAAAATATCCACATCTTTATAAACAGAGTGTTAACTGATTCTAAGAAACTTAATGAGAACTTACAGGAGGAAGTATACTTCTGCTACTGAGAATTAAACATTAATTAAAGTCAGAATTGCCTCTCCACCTCAGTCGCTTGGCAAGGCACAGAGACTGGAGAGGCCTTAGAATTTGCTGACCTGCTGCTGCGGCCCTCCAAATGGGTCCTCTAAATTTATGGTCAGTTTTAAGGCTGAATTTTACTTCCCATTAAAGAGCTAGTTAAGATCTTGTTGAAGAGATGGAAGCTTTCAAATACCCAGTACTTTAGATTTAGGCACCTTATTTTGCAAAAGCCTTTTTAATCGCCCTTTTAATTACAAAGATAAAAAGGGCGATTAAAAATCTACTGCTAATAATTTGTAACAACATCAAATTATTAGCAGGAGACTTCTTCGGATGATTGGACAGTGGATGGTTTCTTTTACTTTTCTGCATTTTCTGCTCATTGCTTTTATACATGAAAAAAAATAAAGTAAATTTTCATTTCTAAAGTCTACTGATTCTCCAGGAAGAGTTAATCAGTGATGCCAAATTAGCTTTGAGGCACTTAGGAAACTAACTTTTGTTTCTATGATCTTGGAGATGTGGAAAATTTGATGAACTGGAAAATAAACAGATATTATTTAAACCTTACACTGAACTTTTTTTTTTTTTTTACTAAACAACTGCAAAACACTATTTTTATTTCAACATAAAACTGAGAATTAATATGTCACTTTATATGTGGAATCTAAAGAACAAAATAAAACAAAATACGTAGATATAGAGAATAGACTGATGGTGGATAAAGGGGGTAGGGTAGGGGATTGGGTGTGAAAAAGGTGAAGGAATTAAGAAGTACAAATTGGTAGTTACAGAGTAGTCACAGAGATGTAAACTGCAGCATAGGGAATATAGTCAATAGTATCATCATAATTATGAGGCCAGATGGGTACTTGAAATATCGGGGGGCGGGGGGAGGCAGGCCCACTCTAAAAGTACATGATTGTCTAACCACTATGCCGTACACCTGAAACTAATACAGAATAATACTGAATATAAACTATGATTGAAAAAAAAGGATTATTATATCATTGTGGCTTTGATTCAATATCAAACCTCTGATCCAATAATAAATACAGCAAACTTATGGAAGCAGACCTAATCATTTTTTCATTCTGAGTTAAGAACTGGTTGATTTTGACAGGGTAGGTCCTGGGAATGGCCAATTTGGTCATAAGAATCTCCTTGGGGCTGCAGCCCAAAATACTTTATATTGACTCCTGCGTAAATAATGTAGTGACTTGGGCAGAGGGATCTTTCGACATTTGACTTCTTCAGCTCATGTAGTTTGTATTTCACCCCAGCAAATTTCTATTAACTTCCTATTGTTCCTCCTAGTCAACTCATTCTCCTCCAAATTTAGCAACAACCCTGTCCAATCACCTCTATAATGAATTGACTATTTTATTCTTTTAAATTATGGCTTCCCCAGTTTCTGTGCAGCATTTATGGTGAACTCAATGGGGTCTGCTTTTATATAATATCACCTTTCCCAAACTGTCATATCTCCAATAGTCCCACTGGAATTTATTGTCAATTTCAACCTCTGTCCAGTTTCTTTTTTTGTGTGTGTTTAAATGTGTTGATTAAATGCACCTTATTTATCTTTTCTATCTCTTTATATTCTATCTTCCCCATTTAATTCCCTGATATCTGTTTTATATACTTACTAGTGGCCCGGTGCACAACATTCATGCATGGGTAGGGTCTCTACACCTGGCCAACAATCAGGGCCAATTGGGCCTTCCTTCCCTGGCTGCTGGCCAGGGCCTTCCTTTGTTCTGTGCCTCCCCCTGGTGGTCAGCACATTATAGCGAGCTATTGAATTCCTGGTCTCCTCTTTGCACATTAGCCTTTTATATGTATAGATTCTTTCTTTGATAGCCTTTTTATACCTTTTTTTTCATATGTACTTTTAAGTGTGATATATTGCCAAACTTCTATGGCAAATACTATATCCACTTCCAGGTCCAAATAAAGGATATGGACTCCTTGCTTTCAGAATCTAGCCTTTGTACTCCTGCACTCCCAGTGTGACTTGCACGGACTGGTCTTTGTACCAGAGTTACAATCAGCTGGGTTTATGCTAGTCCTGGAAGAGGGTCCTATAATGGGTATGATCATAAGGGAATTTGCAACACGGTTTTTACTCACCATTTGTATTGGTTTTGCATATCATTCCCAACAGGCCAGGAGCTTTCAGATTGTGTGTGTGTGTGTGTGTGTGTGTGTGTGTGTGTGTGTGTGGTGGGGGTGTGTGTGTATACACGAGCACAAAGGCACACACTTTCTCATAGCAAAGTGCCTCAAATATAGTAGTACTCCCCTTAAGTTTATTGAATTGACCCGAGTTGAAAGCAATAGCAGAAACAAGTTTGAAAAGCTAGACATCTCACACCTTCTAAATAACTTCGGGCTTTCTGATTTTCATTGGGTCAAGAAGAATGCACAAGTTTTTGTTTTGTTGTTTTGTTTTTTTTTAACCTGAAGATGAAATGACATGTAGCTTGAGCTGCAGATCCCCAATTTGTCCTGAACCTCTTTTCAGGAAAAAGGGTACAGGAGAGCCACAGCTTCGACTATAGCATAATACATATCCACTTATTTACTTACATGCCTGAATTTGTGCTGGTTCCCAGGGATGCCCTGAAGACTAAGGCACATACTACATGTAATGAGCTCAAAGTGTAGGAAGGGAGATAGTTCTATACAAAACTAGTATAATGCAGAGGGTCAAGCACAATTCTAGATGCATTTAGAAGCTACAGTAGAAGCCCAGAGAGCAGATGTCGGGCCAGGAAAGGTTTCACAGAGCCAACAAAACCTCTACCCCACCATAAATCTTTTGGGGCAAATCATTAGTTTTGAATTTGGGTCTTTTTAGATTCTGAGAACCAATGTTGCTAGGATTCCTGTTGTTGAAGCAAATGTAATACCTATGTTTTCATAAAAATTTTCATGTAAAAGTAGCGGATAAAAATTTTGCCTATAAAATAGGATATTTTTTAAGATTCCCTTTTTAAAAAATGCCAGTTTATATCTGAGTTTGAGCTGCCATCACATGGGGCCACAGAAATGTAACCTGTAGTAATTAATGGGATTCCCCGGGATCTTCAGAGTGCATCCGAGCGCCCGCAGGGTGCTGGTCTGTACTGCGCTGGGCAGCCCTGAATCCCTCTGATTCCTGCTCACTCAGGTTCTTCTAGTTCTGGTGACTACGCTACTTCTATGCCACAGTTTGGTCACAGGTGTCTTTGCTGGGACTCCAAGCTTCTGGACCCAAGGTCCAGCCTCCTTGGTGAACCATGTGGATGTCACCTTTGAGGTCTTGCCAACACATAGAAGTTCTGCCCCCCAGCAGGACATATGCCCCATTAATTGAAAGACCCACCCATTTTGTTCCTCTTGTCTAGTCTTGGGCAACATCCTTCTCCTCTGAATATACGCTTTGTTAAAAGACAAGAAAAGTCAGTGAATGTAAGTAGCTTTAGCTGTTTTCCTGGCATGGATCCCTAGCATCTGAGAAGTACACTGAGCCCCTGGCTACCGGCTTGGTGTTGAAATGGAATGGAATGGAATGGTGTGTGTGTGTGTGTGTGTGTGTGTGTGTGTGTGTGTGTGTGTGTGTGTGTGTAGGGGAGAGGGGATAAACTCACATACAAATTATTACCTCACTATATTGTTCTGCCACGTAAGCTACATGTTTTCCAGGAAACTCACTTTTAGAAGAGCTACTGTGACAACTGCCCAGAGGACATGCAGTGGAATCCTCAGGTCAGGGTATAAACTCAGGGACTCAAAGAAAAGGTGGGGGTGTGGGGGAGAGTGTGGTGAGTGGGAGAGATCAACCAAAACATCTGTATCCATAACCCATGATACAGATATTAGGTTGGTGCTGGCCAGAGGGTAGGTGGGGGATGGAAGTGAGCTAGAAGAGGTCAATGGGGTGGAGGGGGAAGAAGACATATGTAATACTTTCAACAATAAAGACTTAAAATTAATTAATAAAATGTAAAATACATAAAATGATAAAAAAAGGGACTGAGATTGTAAAATATGAAAAAGAAGTCACGGGCTCTGTGGTCTTGTAGAAAGAACACTGAATTGGGACTCAAGAGGTGTGGGGTTTGGACTTAGTTCTCTCACTAAAGTTCCTGTGTGACTGGACAAGAGATTTTAATCTCCCTGAGCCTCAGTTTCCCCAGTGCTAAATAGGTGGTATGGATGGGTTGATCCTCAGGGCCCTCCAAGCCCTAATATATGCATCTAGTTTGGTATGACAGGTGTGGATCTATTATTTTTACAAAAGCATCTTAATAGTCACACACTTATTGTCCTAATCTTGATACTTTTAAGCATATTATTTGGCTGGTCAGGTACAGGGAACAGTGGGGAAGTAATGTGAAGTGGGGTGTATGAAGCCTCCAGAGGCAAATGTAGTACATACGTA
The DNA here is from genome assembly GCA_004026805.1 of Lasiurus borealis. NCBI lineage: Eukaryota > Metazoa > Chordata > Mammalia > Chiroptera > Vespertilionidae > Lasiurus > Lasiurus borealis. The sequence continues at coordinate 17,094 of PVJN01008135.1, forward strand.
AGCATGGGCAGAAAGGTGTGTCTGAAGCATGTCACTCCCGCCGATTGTGGTGGGCCCTCCTAGGGTTGCTCCTTTCTGGCCATCCTTACTGCATGCTCCATGGCCACCTGCACATTTGGCACCTGAGATGTGAAGTTGTGGGAATTTGGGAGTTTATGGGTGAATTCTTAAAAGGTAGTGGTCTGTCTGGCTCTTGCTTTGGGCGAGCTGTGTGGGACCAGAATGAACCAATCAGCCCTGTGCAGTGAAGGGAGGAAGGGCCCTTGTTAAGTCTGTCTGCAGTGTCTTCTATTTTCGGGTTCCTGTCATGTGAGCAGTGACAGTATTTCGCTCCGCAAAGGGTACATCAGAAATATTAAAGATGCCATGTGCTTGAAAGGAATTGACTTAATGATTCTTTTCACTTAAGGAGGAGTTGCTGGTAAAATCCGTTCCTCATATGACCCCAAATGACAGATTGCTGAGCAGGCGCAAATTCAGGCCCCACATGTGAACAGCCTTTCACACCCACAGATCCCCTCCAGAGTGTTGCTAAGTGCCATCCCTGGGCCATCGATGGGCACTGAGAAGGAGCCCACAGGGCATTTTCTCCACCAAGTGAAACTGTCACCAGGTTGTCCTCTTCATAAGGAAGAAATAGAACACTCCCTCAAGGCTCAGTGACAGAGACCTGGACATCAGTAACTTTGGGTTCAGTGAGAAGGAAAAAGAAGTTCAGTCATCTAAGTGGAAGCTTTATTTAAGCTTCCCACCATATCTGAAATGAATGATCAAAATTTAATAGTGGGTATGGCCCTAGACTGCTCATTATTTTCCTAGCAGAACCTTTTTAACCGTTGTTAGTGTATAACCATCAACAACAGCAAAGAATCTATCTCTTGATTGGGAGAGAAGACTCTTTGCAGAATCTTCCCGTCTCATTCAGCCTCTCCCACTGTCAATTGTCAGAGGCTAAAGCTTAGTGGCACTTAAAAAAAAAAAAAAATATATATATATATATATATATATATATATATATATATATATATATATCATTGATTTTTTTCACAGAGAGGAAGGGAGAGAGATAGAAAGTCAGAAATATCAATGAGAGAGAGAGACATCGATCAGCCGCCTCCTGCACATCCCACACTGGAGATGTGCCCGCAAGCAAGGTACATGCCCCCGACCAGAATCAAACCTGGGACCTTTCAGTCCGCAGGCCAACGCTCTATCCACTGAGCCAAACCGGTCTCAGCAGTGACACCTTTTTATTATTCCTTACAATAACTTCTCTAGGGCAGTGAGAGGCTTTGTGAGTCCATCTTTATAAGATGGGGGAAATTTAGTCCCAGATATCCAGCCACAGATTCCAGCACAGTAATAGGAACAGGAGAGGAGTTTGAACAGGCATTTCATATTGCTCCATAATTTACTGAAAATGTTTATGAATCTAAAATCTGAAGATTGACTTGTTTTCTACAATGATGAAGTACTGGTTTGGTTACATACGTGTATATGTTTCACATCTATATTTATATATAATTTTCTTTAAATTGCAGAATTACACTACCTGGGCTTTTCATTGATACTAGAATTGTCATGCTATCGTTTCCCAGAGGAGCTCAAGTTACCTCAAAATAGAGCATAACTTTCCCAACCCATGTCTTCAGTGCATTTCCTAACACCCTTAGGTGGCTGGTCTGTGGCTTTCTTTCTCTGTCCCATAGTTGGGATAGGAAATCCAAAGGCTTAAGTTCCCTTTAGAACTTATCATTATCGGTCCTTGTTGCTAAAGAATTTAATAATTGGGCGGTGGGAGTGAGGAGTTGTCTTTCAGAATATGATGGTCTTCACTAAACTTCTGGAAGTTCTATTCCTCTGGGTGTCATGGCCAGCACTAGTCTATGCCATCTAGAATGTTGCCATGCAAATTCAGGAGACATTTGTTCCCCCAAAGTTGGTATCCTCCATAGCTGTCGACTTCTAGTCATTTTAGGGCCTGTCATCCTGAGACTAGCTCAGACCTTTGAGAGGCAGAAATGTGGTGTTTCCTTCAGGACTGTGGTTTAAAGCCTTGTGAGTAGTGAAATGTTTGCAGACACAATTTCCTCCAGGGCTCCAGTAATTTTTAAAAATATATATTTTATTGATTTTTTACAGAGAGGAAGGGAGAGAGATAGAAAGTTAGAAACATCGATGAGAGAGAGACATCGATCAGCCGCCTCCTGCACGCCCCACAGTGGAGATGTGCCCACAAGCAAGGTACATGCCCCCAACCGGAATCGAACCTGGGACCTTTCAGTCCGCAAGCTGATGCTCTATCCACTGAGCCAAACAGGTCTCAGCCAGCGCTCCAGTATTAGAAGCATACCGCCATGGGGGTGCCCAGGAGATGGGGCAGAGGGAGGAATCACACAGGCTTCCTCCTGGCCCCTTCCCCTGCCTTCTTTGAGATTGTCAGAAGCCTCGTTCTTTGCAGAGCCCAATTCAAGAACTCCTGCTCTAAGCTATCTGCAGAAAAAGCCAAATCATATACGGCTGTCCGCATTCTCAGAACATATAACAGAGAAATGGCTATTTATGTTTGTGCCATCCTACTATATAATATGGATCATGGCCAAGGACTGAGTTTAACTCACCATCTGTGAAAGGTTTACGTGGGTTTGGGATGACAGCTAGAAGGAATATAGAGATTGATTCGGTGAGGGAGTTGTCTGATGCATTTTGGTGTAGCTAAAAGCCATATTCTCACCAGAGCTGAAATAAATTCACATGACACCTATCAGGTAAAGAGCATGCACAAGTTTTATGGGTAAGTTGGCTTTTCAAGGTAGCCCGGGAACAAGCATTCTTCCTGTCTGTTCTATTCCAAAAGGCAGAGTTAGAATTTTAGCAAAACCCCTGCTCCTGTGCATTTGTGTACTATCTTTCTTCAAGTCCCATAGGGCATACCTATCTGTGGACAGAGCTGGAATACTTTATACTTGTCAGACATACTGCTGGCTTACCCTCTTTCTCAAGTGCCACTTTGATTTCCACATCACTGCAGGGCTGTCCTAGCTGCTACTAATTTCTCTGGAGACTCAGTGTCACTGCCTGAAGAAGTCACGTGCTGCACTTCTGCTGAAGAACTTGCTTCGCCATTGCCCCAGATGCTCTTGTTATTACATTTTGATGCTGATTTTCCAGGCACTCTGTGTACCACTAGAAGGGCTAAGGATGACATTACACTCAACTTTTATCTTTCCTATTTTCTTTTGTTCCCTCTTCCATTCATTTATTCCTGAAGGACAGGGGAAAGGCTTTATATTCACTCTTAAGCAAACCATTTTAAATGTCTTGATAAATAATAGATTCTTTGTAAATATATATTTGTTGGTTGATCTCCTTGGAATTCACTTTTGTTTTGTTAATCCTCATATGACATATTTTTCTATTGACTTTTAGAGAGAGTAGAAGGAAGTGGGAGAGACCAAGATAGAAACATTGATGTGATAGACACACATCGATTGCCTACCGCATAAGGATCAAGCCTATACCCAAGGCACATGCCCTAGGTTGGAATCAAATCTGGGACCCTTCAGTCCACTGGCTGTCTTTCTATCCACTGAGCAAAACTGGCTAGGGTGGGAGTTCACTTTTGATGACAAAAAACACAGGCTTTGGCATGAAAGACATGTCAGTTTGAATCCATGGTCTGTTTTTTATAAGTGGTATAACTTTGGCCAAGCTACTTTACCTCTCTGAGTTTTCAATTCCTGATCTTTAAAGTGGGGTAGTAGCCGAGACCAGTTTGGCTCAGTGGATAGAGCATCGGCTTGCGGACTGAAAGGTCCCAGGTTCTATTCCAGTCAGGGGCATGCACCTTGCTTGCGGGCACATCTCCACTGTGGGGCATGCAGGACGCAGCTGATCAATGTCTCTCTCTCATCGATGTTTGTGACTTTCTATCTCTCTCCCTTCCTCTCTGTAAAAAATCAATAAAATATATTTAAAGTGGGGTAGTAATACCTATGTCAGGGTGGTTGTAGGAAGGCATGGTACAGTGTATGCAACTTGCTTGATATACACTCACTGCTCAACAAAGTTAAGTCCCTTTCCCTTGCACTTGAAGAATGAAGAGCAATCGTACTTGCAGTGTGGACAGTTGGGCACCGCAGTCCCCATAATCAAGATAGGTTCTGACTGAATGATAGGGACTGGCTGGGAGGCTCCCCAAGAAGCAGCGGGCTGTCCCTTAACTTGGCCCAGTACGAGGCTGAAACCTGTTCTGTGGGTACTGGTTCACCACTTTGGTCTACTGGGCAGCTGTTAACTGGTTTCCAGAAATGCTGGGTTAAAAAAAAAGCCTACACAAGTCTATGGTAAAAAATCTGTGATAGAATAAGGGGGGGTATTGAGTAATGAAAACTGTAGGAAATTTTAACCTGTCTCCTATAATTGGAGACAGGTTAAAAGATTTGGTGTAAAGACTTTATTTCTTGTCTAAAACTGACCTGAAGACAATTCTGGTTGCCACACCTGGAGGGGAGCCACTGCTAGCATTTAGCGGGTAGAGGCCAGAGGTGCTCCTAAACATCTTACAGCCCCCACCCTCAAAATCATCCAGTCCAAAACGTCACTGCCCTGAGGTTAAGAAACTCAGATCTAGAAGACAGGCCTACTGGTGTCAGGGGAGCACTCAAACTAGGTGTGGAGCCGCATTATTTCTGCCAAAACCCTATGGGAAATGGCAAGTATATGAGATGGTACCACCAAGGGGAATACTGGGGATACCCCCTGCCCCTGTTCTGAGGCCAGAGAATTCTACTTGGGATCGGTGGGTTTCAGAGTGAACAGGGAATATAAGCATGAGCTGAGAAAACATGAGTTTGTGGAGCATTGAGGGGTGCAAACTTGAGTTCCCAGCGAGAAGGCTCGTGACAGTGCTGCAGTAAAAGGAATGTCACCTGAGGGGTGGGGGGCTGGTGGGGGAGGTGCAGGACACAGACATAGCTCTGGATTGCTCCCCACATCTGCAAGTATTGTGAGGTGAAATGCGGTCAAAATGTTGAGAACTTGGGAGTCAGAAGCAATAGAACATCTTAATTTCATCAACCAGCTACTGAGCTCCCCTACTTGATATATTGTTTTATACTCTTTAAACACGATTGTATGTATTACTATGTCATATTAATTAGGTTATGTGTGTGTGCATGTGCTGAGGGTGCACATTATAGAAACTTCTGACAATTGTCTTTAAACATGTAACAATGAAGACTAGAGCAACATTGCCTAATGCAGCCTAACAGGTATGCCCAGGCGTAAGAGAGAAAAAGGATGGGACAGTCCCAGCAGTCATCACCCGGCCCTTAGTGGTAATGATCACCATCGAGAGGTTGCAAAATGTGTCCAGATTTCTGCCCCGAATGCTTCTTTTCTCATGAAGCTTTTGTCACCAAATGGCTGGAGTGAATTAAGTGTCATGCACCCAGCACCCCAGACCCCGGGCAGAGCTGCTGAGAATAACACAGCGGGGCCATCCAGCTGCAGGGTGTTGGGGAGCCCCATGCATCTTCAGTGAGAGGCCAGGGCAAGGCCTGGGCGCGAATGGCAGAGCTTCCTGGCAATGACGAGACGACATGGTTCTCTTTTCCATGGGGGAGAAGCCGGGCAGAGGGGAGTGTTCGCTACATGACTGGCTCAGCAACCAGCCCTTTCTCTGCTCCCGCGCTGGCTTCCTCAGCCTCTGAAGGATACAGAGGTGAGGGTGGGTTTGCACTGTGGTGGCAGCTTTAATTATCACCGCTCAGTTCTCTCCCCTGTGCTCACTCTAATTGCCTTTGTGACTCCGCTTAGCAACTTCTGCTAAGACATTTGAGCAGTTCTTGCTCCACTGGTGAAATCTTTAAAATCGTCTTTCTGCTTTCCATGCTTTAATAGGTTTAGTTTGCTACCTGCTGGGGTTGCTGTGGTCTTAATTGTTACGTTTTTAAAGACAGCTGTTAGAAGTTTCTATAAGTGCACAAATAATACCACAACAACTGAATTAAAAAATAAATAAACGTTTACTTTCCCATGCGGTATACTAAGATATTTAATATCATATCAACCTCATCCACCCTGTTGGTTCTATTTCTTTAGAGAACCACGAATAATACACGTTTTCAAATTTGGATTCTAAGGTGACTGTGTTCAAAGGACTACACTCTTTCCAGCATAGAAACCCATTAAGAAATCGCTCAGAAGAACTTAAGACAGAGAGGGGCAGAGCTATTGTGTCAGCAAGCCATGCCCAGGGTCAAGAAGGTGGGCATAACTAGAACAATTCAAATTTGTTTTCCAGAATGGATACAATCAAATAATAAACTCACTTCCAGAATATTCTCTAGCCAAGGCCACCAGGGACACACCTGCTGTTGAGCAATTTGTCACTCACTGCAAGGAGGGAGCAGGCCCACCCAGGGGAACTGTGGGAGTCTCTGTAAGAGGATGTTAGAAAGGACGACAGGAATGGAGATCTGACAGCGATTTGGAGAAGATCCAAAGAAGCAGGCTTCTCTCTGGGCCGGGTAATTTTGGAAAAAAGGAACAATTCTGAATAAATCTTATCTAAGGGCGGGCGGACTAGAAGGAGACTAAAGCTGTGACTAGAAAAGAGACAATAGTCACTCCTATTAGCTGAGACAGGGGAGGTTTGGGGTTTTCTTGCTTGGACAATGTGTGTGCTTTGTCGGCTCAGATGTGAACGCAGAGTGGTCTTGTTTTTGTCTTCATCCATCATGGTCACAAAATGGCCTTGCCCGACGCTGATGTCCTGTGCAATGTCTGTGTTCATCACAATGCTATGGCCTCGCCCACAGCACCGGGCCAGCTCCTGGGTGTGAGGGCTGCTCTTCTCTTTCCATCTTAATGAAGCTCATTTCTGTCTGGGCGGGTGTCCCCTGTGAAATCCTCACTCCTATCTTTTTGATTACTATTTTCAGCAGCAATTTTAGCTCTGAAATTAACCAGGGGCTCCTAATACTATAATTATAATTAAAGCGTGAGTATAAAATTAAAATCAGTTAAGATTAAAAAATGGAGGGAGGCTTAATTTCCATTGTAAAGATAAATACAAAAGAAAATTGCATTCTCCTTCCAAGTTCTTGGTTTTAAATGCCTCTCTATTTTTGCCAACGAAGTTGCCAACAGGAATGTGTACCTTCCATCATATTCACAGGATACCCTGTCAAATGTTGTGTGTGTGGGGGGGAATTGATGAGAGAAGATGAATCCTCTAATACTCAAGGCAAATCAAGTTTCCCCTGCAGAGGGCTCTGGGGAGAGGGGTTGGTGGAATGCACCAACTCGTTTTCCCTCTCTGTTCCTAACCACTGGGTATTCCCCACACAAACCCCAAAGAGCCCAGGCAACTCCTGTGTCCCCTGAATTAAGGATCCACTGGCCTCTGAACTGCTTGCTTCATATCTACACATGTCCTTATCTTTCCCCAAATGATCCCCTCAGTGCTTTGAAGAAGTAGCACGGTTACATTAATTTCTTGCAAGGTGCATACAATCTATACCTCACTACCCCAAAGCCAGTGGTGCATTTGGCTTTGGCCACTGCATATATGATTGCAGCACTGACCATTTTTGTAGGATTAGAAAAGTATGGTTCATGATTACAACTTAAGGCAATTGTCAGGACATAGCAAATATGCTTAAACCAATACACTTGGTTTCATAATTCTAATAATCATTTTACATCTGAAGGAAGCTTAAGTGGTTATGAAAATAATCCACATATTTCCAAGAAATACTGCTCATTCCTCGCGTGTAGGGCTCCATTATTCTTGGGCTCAGGCTTGGGTTAACAGTCACTGCACAATCAAACTGTCTGCAGGAATCAGTGTTAATCTTGAAGACCGAGCAAATGATTAAATCTGCAAGGCTGTGATCCAGAAGATAGCTGATGTGCTATTTTTAAACTTCTCGCTGCTAAAATAACCCACATTTGCAGAAATTCATTTAAGGGACTACCTCAGTAGCTGAAAAAAATGGGCAAATCTGGAATAACTAGATTCCTTTATATTCATGTGACATTGAAATCAAATACTCTGGCTAGCAAGGAAATTGCACTGTCAACTGCTCACAATATGTTGCCAATTTTACCCTGTGCATTTCTATGGTTTGGACTAAATGTGAGTCCTTCATTGTGAGAATTGGTCGATCCCATCTTTCTGATCAATTGACAATGGAAAGGAGGGTGTAGGAAAGGAAGAAGCATTGGCTGTGGAGGCACTGGCTGACTAAACATGCCCAAGAAATCTGAGAAATTACCTTAAATATCCTATCTAATAAAAGAGTAATATGCAAATTGATTGTACCTCAGCTACACCCACAAGCCACAACCACCAGCCAATCAGGAGTGGCTATGCAAATTAACCCAACCATGGAGAGAGCAGAAGGCTTGAGTTGCCCCTGGTGATGAAGGAAGCCAAGCTTTCCACCTACCCTGGCAGGTCCAGGCCTCCACTCAAGGCTACAATGTGTCAATTATAGAAAATAAATACATCCCAAAATACCAGGGCCTCCTCTTGGGTCGCTGGGGGGCATGGCTGGCCTGCAAACCAACACAGGCCCCTCACCCAGGCCACCCATGCCCCAAGGGAACCCCCACTCTGAACCGGGACACCCTTCAGGGCAAACCATCTGACCCCCACCCGTGCATCAAGCCTCTATCCTAGCTAATAAAAGGATAATATGCAAATTGACCATCACTCCAACACACAAGATGGCTGCCCCATATGGTCAAAGATGACTGCCACTATGTGGACACAAGATGGCTGCCACAAGATGGCCAGCAGTGGAGGGCAGTTGGGGTGATCAAGCCTGCAGGGGAGGGCAGTTAGAGATGACTAGGCTGGCAAAGGAGGGAAGTTGGGGGTGACCAGGCCTGCAGGGGAGGGAAGTTAGGGGAAAACAGGCTGGCATGGGAGTAGTTAGGGGGTGATCAGGCTGGCAGGCAGAAGCAGTTAGGGGTAAACAGGAAGGCAGGCAGGCGAGTAGTTGGGAGCCAGCAGTTCTGGATTGTGAGAGGGATGGCAGCTGGAAATCCCTTGAAGGGTCCCAGATTGGAGAGGGTGCAGGCTGGCCTGAGAGACACACCCCCCCCATGCATGAATTTAGTGCACTGGGCCTCTTGTAAATATAAATAATAAGCAGATGTTTCATTCTCTCCAGAATTACTTTAAAGGTTGATCCTGTCTATAATATACCTATGCTGCAATACCCAAACAGCACATATCTCTACTAGACAGGAAAAACTAACAGAAGAAAAAAGGCATCATCTTTGAATACCGTGGACCTCACTCTTTTGTTTACTTGTTTAGTTTCAGGGAAAGCTTTGTGAGGAAACTCAGAGTAGATTGCTGTACATGAGACACAGAACACTCCAGCTCTTAAACTTTAATATATGTCAGAATCACCCGGAAGGCATGTTACAAAAACAATTATGGGACCCACTCCTAGACTTTCTGATTCATTATATCTGGAGTGGGAATTGTGAATTCGTATCTCTGACAAGTTTCAACATCATGTTGTTGCTAAAGGTTGGGGATTACCCTTTGAGAATCATAGGTCTGGTTCTTTCACTTTATTAGTTTCTGAGCTCTCTCTTTCACTGCCCAGGGCTCTCACAGGTACACTCAATAAATGATTACTAGAGAGTGCGTGAGGAAACAAAGACCAGAGGGCCAAAATGGCATGTCCAAGTTAGACCTTTCTCTTTTTCAGTCTGGCCCAACGGGAACCACTAAAGAAGGTGGTAGTGGCCAGAGAGATCTCTCATTGTAAATGGGAAAAGTACCAAATTACAGTTTACAACTACTTAGAATTTGTGTGGGTCTTTTAGAAAATCACTCTAAGGATTCACTAGAAATTTTCTATCTCCTTTTTCTCACTGCTGTGGAAAAGGTAGTTAATGAAATTACCTTTACAAATGTATTAATTTATTCTGCCCCAAGGATATTATATTCAGTGATTTGGCAAAACTAATCTGAACTAATAATAGACACACATTTACTGAGACTAAGCACATTTTCCAGTAGAGAGAGAGTTATCCATTTGGAACAAATGAAAGTTGAAGTATAAAGTCTACAGAATAGCTGCAGTATCCAGAAGAGGTGAAGAGCACAAATTGACTAAAATGCAAAGCTTGGCATGCTGACAAAGAAAACTATCACAAGGCAGTGGAAAGCCCATTACCACAATCATAAAATTCTCAACTACCAACAGATCTTCAGGTTCAAGAGACATCTCCATGTGTGTATCTCCTAAAGATGCCCAAGCAAGAACCACAACTTCTCAGAGCCCTTGATTTTGTCCAGTGTAGTCAGGCAGTGACTTCCCATTCACTTCTATCCTGACAATAAAACACATATCCACTGAGTACTGTCCCTTTAATATTCCTAAATCTATTCACAGGCCAGAGTTGAAATCCTATAAGCCTATATGGACCAATATAAGTTGAGTGAACGAAGAACATAAGATAATAGTAATAATGGGACTTGGATAACCAAGAACTCTAGCTTCTATTTAAAGGAGATGCTGTTTCTAAGCTCTAGGAGAGTGTTGCATTATGGGATATGATCCCAGTATTACCACATCTTTCAATTTTTCAAGAGGAATCAGAGCTTGGTAAGTTTCCTGACTGTTAAAATGGTGTGTGAGCCCTAACCTAAATGGTTTGGCTCAGTCGGTAGAGTGTCAGCCTAAAGAATGAAGGGTCCCAGGTTCCATTCTGGGCAAGGGCAGGTACTTTGTTTGTGGGCACATCCCCAGTAAGGCAGCTGATCGATGTTTCTCTCTCATTGATGTTTCTAACTCTCTATCCCTCTCCTTTCCTCTCTGTAAAAAAACAATAATATATATATATATATATATATATATATATATATATATGTAAAATGGTGTGTGACCTGAACAAACAATGCTTGTAGTTAGGACGGGGCCACTAGCCTTTCATTTAGGATCTCTCCTTAGACTCCAGTCTGTACTGTTTTCTTAACTATATCACTTTTTAATTCTTCTTCCTCTAATGCCGAAGGACAAGCCAGGCAGATCATGGTTCCATCTAGAATTCTCTGATCAGTTCACATGCTGAAATACAGTCCATTGGCGATAAAATTGCCATTGGTGGGGAATAAGGATGGCCCAATGTCACCTAGCCTGGAGCTGACTTAAGGGCTAGAAGCTTGAGTTAAATTCCCCACGATTACCCCCACTTTCTCCTCACCCCATCCTTCCACCTCAGCCCCCTGAAAATGTTCTGAAAGTGCAAGTGAGCTCCAAGAAAGGGAACACTTTGCCCATAGTTTAGACTTTAGAGTATGAAAACCTTCAAACCATGGCTGGAGAAAAACCATAGTATCAAAAAATTACCCCAAAAAAACCACACATACTAGATCAAAGCATTAGAGGGTTTAAAGACAACTCTGTTTAATTCTCCCAGTCCAGGTACAATGAAAGAGAGAGCAGCCTTTGTAATAATCCAACAGGTTAGTGTGTTCTGATGCTTCTAGTTCATTCTCTATCTCATTCTTCTTCATGTCTTGAAAGTGGAAGAAAAGGGGACTGGATATTTAGATTTTCCTCGAGGGTTTATTTATTCATCCACTGAACCAATATTTATTATCTTACATTTGCTATACATAGAGTTATAATATACTGAGTGAGACATTAAAAAAAAAAAAACACACACACAAGGAAATTAAGATAATTGCAGGTTGTAAAAAGTATAACCTGGCAAATAATCAAGAGAATGAAAATAATCACAGCAGAAAAACCTCTTCCCACATATGTTTTCGTTGCATGTCTACTCTGCCTAACTGTGATAAGTAATGTTTCTTTTTGGAGGGATTCCAGGAGGAAGGGGCTATGATCACTCCAAGTCCTAAGTAGGCATTGGAGGGGTTGTTCTCATGGTCCACTCTGCATCCTCAGCTGAGCATTGGCCACGCCTGGGAACACCCACCTTTAAAGAACCCAGGTGGGGGTGTCAGAGGCAAAGGTGATTAAAAGTAGTGCTAGCATGGGATGTGAGTCCCCCTTCTCTCTGACATTTATACCATGATATGACTTCCATCCCTATCTTGAAATACTTGATTTCCCTATTCATCGTGTGATATTAAGTCCTCAAAGAGATAGGGGTTGGGGCAAGTGAGCCCTACAAATCCCCAGTGGACTTGAGCTGGGTGCTAGTAACCCCTGCACACCACTTAGTCTCTCAATCAGAAAAAAAAATCAAAGCTTTTTTTTTTTTAAATATTAAGATACGGGGAATCTTTTATACAATTCTAACTCAGCTGAGCTTATAAAGACAAATGAGAAATTCAGAGAAATTTGCATCACATGGGGGAGCACACAAATTTTCAATAGATAGTAATCTCCACAGACCACTCAATCATGTCAGTCCCAAGAAAAACAAAAGACATAATTCTCTTTCTCAAATTCCTTCCCCTGTTCTGATACATGAAAAATGTAATAGTCTCATTTGTAAGTGGGAAAAGACATCATTTTTAAAATTGTTTTTATTGATTATTAGAGAGAGAGAGAGAGAGAGGAAGGGAGACAGAGAGAGTGAGGGAGAGAGGAAAAAGGAGAGAAAGAAACATTGCTGTGAAGGAGAACATTGACTGGTTGGTTGCCTCCATACATGACCTGACCAGGGATCAAACAGGCAACCTAGTATGTGCCCTAACTGGGAATCAAACCCATAACCTTTTGGTGTACGGGACGATGCTCCAACCAACTGAGCCATCCAGCCAGGGCAGAAATCATTCATTCTTAAGGAAAACAAAACCCACAGAAATTTGAAAAAGACATATTCTGAATGCCATGAAAATTTGTTCGCTCATTTTGGGGAGTAAAAATAAACACAGAATAAGTAGACACATCACATCTTTCAGAAATAATATGTGTATCTGCACATATGTTTCAAGGTTATATTTTTCTACCAATCCCTGCTTGATCCACATAACAGATATAGGTGTCATTGCTTTATTTCATAGGACAATCATACTTGAAGCTAGAAGAAACCTTTGTATTCAACCTGTACATTTCACAGATCAGCAAAATGAGGATTAGAAAGTTCAAAGTGAATTCTGCAAGGCCACATGGCTACAGGTTACACAAGACAAAAGATGGAAACCTACATTCCCTACCTCCTGGCCTAGTACTGTTTCCAAAGGACTATGAAGTATCTCTCCTCCTCTCTTCCCCCCAGCATCTCTAATGGCATCCCATATAGCTTGATTTTTTTTTTTAAAAAGCACAAAAAGTACTTTTATTGCTCCATCTATAACATAGCCTGGGCATGGAAGACATCCCAAAAGTGATAGTTAGAAGAAAAACTGCCTTGCTGTTGCTTTCAGGGATGGCACTGCCCTCAAGTCACTCTGTCCTGACAAACTTGAAACTGTGGAAAACATATATCTGCAGGAGGTGAGTAAAAATCAATGACTTCAGGCTTTAGAATCACTTGACATTTCTTATAGCTCTTGGCAAATTCCATTCAATTCTGGGCTATGAGTTTATTGAACATTGACAGCAGAGGCAGCTAGTGCTCTGCCCATTGTCTCTTGGCATTCGCTGTTTTCTTTCTTTCTTTATTAAAAATATATTTTATTGATTTTTTATAGAGAGGAAAGGAGAGAGATAGAGAGTTAGAAACATCGATGAGAGAAACATTGATCAGCTGCCTCCTGCACACCCCCCACTGGCGATGTGCCCGAAACCAAGGTACGTGCCCTTGACCCGAATCAAACCTGGGATCTTTCAGTCTGCAGGCCGAGCATCTATTCACTGAGCCAAACAGGTTTTGGCATTTGCTGCTTTCTTACAAAGCACCTTTTTGCTTGAGGGCTTCCTGAGTGCAGGAGTATGCTGGTTGCATGCAGGGCTGGCCATAGTGTCTGGAATCAACACCCCTTGGAGTGAACCTCAAACAACAATGCAGCTAAATACTCCAGCTTTCTCACCCCACAGTTGGGATAACTCTGAGGCTAATCTGGGTAGCCTCCCACCGTCTCCAGCATGCACGGAGGCCCAGACCTCCATGTGGGAACGTGCTCTTTCATGCCCCTGTAAATTTGCTTCATTCCTCTCCATTTCCCTGCTCTCCCCAGGGACTTTCTGGGATTATCATCCAGATAAACTACTTGAATTCAAATCTTTGTTTCAGGCTCTGTTTCTGGAGGAATCTAATCCAAGATAAGCATACACTCTGTAAAAATAACTTCTTTATAATAACAACCAAGAGATACAAAGGTGAAAAAATAGATATGAAGATGAAAAAGATTGTCTTGGCCACCATGCATAATGCTGCAATGCACACAGGAGTACATATATCTGTACAGTGGTACCTCGAGATACGAGTTTAATTCGTTCTGTAACCTTGAGGCATGGGAAACTATGAGACGCTCAAGTCGAGGTAAACTGGTGGGTCATGTGCAGCCAGCCAATCCACGCGATTACTCCTATCTCAAATGTTGCTCGTATTTCAAAGCAAAAATCGCTTGCTCGATGGCTCGTATCTCAAAAATCTCGAATCTCGAGTTACCACTGTATACCAAGACATGGAAACAACCAAAGTGCCCTTTGCTAGATGACTGGATGAAAAGATGTGGGACATATATACAATAGAGTACCACTCAGCCATAGAAAAGAGGAAATACTGCCATTTATGACAATATTGATGAATCTTGAGAATATCATATTAAGCAAAATAAGTCAGACAGAAAAATGTAAAAAAACACCATATGATTCACTCATGTGGGATATAAAACTAAAAACAACAAATGAACAAATAAGACAAATAAACAAAAAAAAAGTAGTATTGTGGTGACAGTGGAATGGGAGAAAGGGGAATGGGGGGCAGTAAAAAAGAGTAGAGGGGGTCAAATGTATGGTGACGGTAACTTGGACTTTGAATAGTGAATACACAATGTACTACACAGATGATATATTACAGAATGGTACACTTGAAACCTATATAATTTTATTAACAATGTCACCACAATAAATTTAATAAAATTTAAAAATAAAATTAAAATAAAATAAATATATTCACTCATGAAGGAGTCTCACAATGAAAAGTCAAATTTGCCATTAAGAACTCAGTATGAGCCTTAACTGGTTTGGCTCAGTGGATAGACTCTGGGTCGGCAAACTGCGACTCTCGAGCCACATGTGGCTCTTTGGCCCCTTGTGTTTGGCTCTTCCACAAAATACCATGGCCTGGGTGAGTCTATTTTGAAGAAGTGGTGTTAGAAGAAGTTTAAGCTTAAAAAATTTGGCTCTCAAAAAAAATTTCAATCGTACTGTTGATATTTGGCTCTGTTGACTAATGAGTTTGCTGGCCACTGGGATAGAGCATTAGCCTGTGGACTGAAAGGTCCTGGGTTCGATTCTGGTCAAGGGCATGTACCTTGATTGCCAGCTCGATCCCAGTAGGGGGTGTGCAGGAGGCAGCTGACCAATGTTTCTCTCTTACCAATGTTTCTAACTATCTCCCTTCTACTCTGTAAAAATCAATAAAATGTATTAAAAATAAAAGAACTCAGCATGAAGTTCTCTATAGCAGGAAGGCAATGTGTAACATTACATCCAGTAAACAATGAAGGTCCTGATTTCACCTGGAAATATGTGTCAGAATGTGTCGCTGCTTATATAGTGCAAGCTTGAATGTTCAGTCCAAATGGAAAAATTTCATCCAACCCAAGGTTGTTTTTCAGTGGCCAGATCAAGTCAGAAACTCCCAAACTGGCTGGACAAATTTAGTTGGCTATTTTGGATCTTATGTTTGAAGTGTATCAAAACTATGTCTTTTCATTCAACTCTGTCAAAATAGTCTAGTTTCTGTGGAAAGCAAACAAATTAAACAGGTTAAGAACCACTAGCAGGTACACCTAAGACCATCAGAAAACACAGATATTTACATTACGATTCATAACAGTAGCAAAATTACAGTTATGAAGTAACAACAAAAATAACTATATGGCCGAGACCAGTTTGGCTCAGTGGATAGAGCATTGGCTTGCGGACTGAAAAGTCCCAGGTTCGATTCCAGTCGGGAGCATGTATCTTGCTTGTGGGCACATCTCCACTGTGGGGTGTGCAGGAGGCGGCTGACCAATGTCTCTCTCTCATTGATGTTTCTGACTTTCTATCTCTCTCCCTTCCTCTCTGCAAAAAATCAATAAAATATATTAAAAAAAGCACAGACTTTAAAAAAAATTTTAAAAAATAACTTTATGGTTGGAGGTCACAACAACATGAGGAACTGTGTGGGAAACCAAATATTGTTCTCACTAAATGGATGTAAACAGGAAGCCAGAAGGCTGGTCAACCTTAACTGCTGTGAAAGGTCAGAGCTAATCACTCACTGTTTAGTTGAAACATTGTTAGCTAAAGCAGCCTCTACCTGTTTGTTTCATGTTAATTTCTGTTTTTGTTATTTCCTGCCTAAAGGCTAGGGGTGTGTCCCAAAGCCTTAATAACAGGGAGAAAAAGGCCAAAGCAAGTAGCAGTCCTTTCCACTAGAGGAAGGCTCCTGCCTGGCCCCCCAATATCGCCAAATTAATATTTTCTAGTCTCTCATTTCGTTTGCGTGCGGCCTCCTCCAGAACCCAAACCCTGAACCGGGAACCCTGAACCACGCGGGACGTGGAAAGAGGTTCCCACAGAACTGTAGTAAAGGGTAAGTGGCATTAGAAAGGTTGAGAACCACTGAGCTGGTTTGTCCTGTAAGCCAATGATTAGAGAGCATCTACCTGCAGTGTGCTGGGACCTTAAAAAGGAAAGCAGGTATTATCTTTTTATAAATGAGAGAAAGGAAACTTGGAGAGGCACAGTGACTTGCTGAAGGGCATACAACTATTTTGTCAGATACTCAAATCTAAAGTTTCCCCAAATTATCAATCACACTGTCTTGCTTCAGGGCTGAAAAGGAAGCACACCAATATTGAAGCTTCAAAGGGTTTTGTCTCAGGAAATGTCAAAGATGAATCTGAATAATTATCAGTTGAGAGAAACTTATGTTTTAGTAACATAGAGTTGAAATTTTTACTTGGTGAAATAACATATAGTTTCCAGGAAAATGAGTCTTTGAAATTCCTTTTTTTTTTTGGCTAAGTATTCCTTTGTCTACTATCAAAAGAAAATGAATTCGCAAGTTATCAAAATTCCATGTAATATGCCCAAAATTGTTTCTGCTTTTGTGTAAAGAATTCTGTACTTCATACTAGATGTCAATAACTTACTGCAACCTTAAAAAATTATTTAATCTTTTTATGATGGAAACAATAATCAAATTCATGCAATACACACACACACACACACACACACACACACACACACACACACATTTAATCCCAACACCCAGAGATGCGTACTGAGTTTTGTGCATATCTTTTCTTTCTAGGCATATGGTTGCGTAGGCACATATACACATTTCCAAAAAGGCATCACGTTTTATGTCTCTACCGAGGAATCTGAATGAAAAAGTTATCTGGCTTGGAGGTAGCAATATCTACTGCCATGATCCTGACATGTCTGAGTTTGATGGTTCCCCCCAAACTTTTCCCATGAATTAACCTGCACGGAGAAATCAGAAGGAAAAACACGAGGGTAGGAGAGTTATAGTGTGTGCTTTTAGGTACTGCCCCCTCCACATGGATCCATGTCTAAGTGCTGTGAACGGGAGGGCTGTAGACAAAAACAGCAGACACAGCAGCATCCACTGCGGCTCAGGTGGCAGAGTGAAATGTGGAGTTTGGGAGCAGGGCTTCTCCCCAGCCTCTGTGCAGGGCAAGGACCAGTGCTCGGAGGTCAGCTTCCCCATGGGAACAATGCCAGTGATGACCACAGCGAGGCACCTTTCTGTGGCTTCTTTGCTTGAGGAAGTGAACGTGCATGGCTGGAGATAATGGAAATTCTCTAATACTCCGAGTCACAAGCGCCGGCTTCCTGAGCGCAAATGACAATCCTCGGCTTAACTGGGGAGGACCGCAGGGCTGCCGGATCGTCTGTGAGCAGGTGTCAGCCATAGACAAGGAGATTTGGGTTCTTACTGATGTGTCACACCAGCCACAGGCACAGTCTAGTGAAGCCTAGGGAAACGCAGACATATACTACTCTGACCATTCCCTCTCCCCTAACATTCTAATTTGAGTATTTTTTCATGGAATTAAGTATTTTTCTATAATATAATTTTTATGGATGTATGTTGTTCCACTTTTTTTAAAATAAAAAATAGAATTTTTACCCCCCTCCCTGTATTTTAATATTAGGGCTTTTTGATCATTAATGATTTTATGATAAGTAAGTAGCCTTATGACAAAATATGCCATTTACATGATTATTTCTGTAGAGTAGAATTAAAGTGTACTTTTGGAGTCAGAAAGGGGAATGCAAAAAGCTTGAAGATTTTGATACCCAGTTCCAAACTGCTCTCCCTACAGACTGCTAATTTATATTTCCTTTCTTATAAGTGACCATTCCTATAAATTGTATTTTTATATGCTTGAGTTAGATCAGAATGCTTTTGTTTGATTTTTTTGGAAAAAACAATCATAACTTTGCATTAACTTAAAAATTAGGTTTCATATAATCTTGGAATTAAGATTCAAAAAAATAAAGAGCTTGGCCAGCCACACATGCCGATGAAAACTTAGACCAGGTTCGTATTATATTTAAAGGATACATTTTATGCGAGAAAAATGCAACAAAGCCATTTAACCTGCAGACTGTGCAAAATAATATACTACAGAGTTATGTATTTCATCACAGTGTCCACAGGAGCAAAGGTGCTTTTCTTCTGACCTCATCCCTGCTTATGCAAAATCCTTCCTGACATTTTATAGTGGTACCTCGAGATACGAGTGTCCTAACATACGAGATTTTTGAGATACGAGCTGTTGAGCGAGAGATTTTTGCTTTGAAATATGAGCAACATTTGAGATAGGAATAATCGCGTGGATCGGCTGGCTGCACAGGACCCACCAGTTTACCCGCGACTCCAGCGTCTCATAGTTTCCACGTCTCAAGGTTACGGAACGAATTAGACTCATATCTCGAGGTACCACTGTATTGTTATGACCATTACCATTTTTAGAAAACAAGAAGAGGGTGTGGTGGGAGGGTTACAAAAAGAAGGACCTGGAAGGTTCCCAGGCCCAATGTCCAGTGCTTCCCTCAGAGTCGAAGCATTAGATTTCGTACAGAGTGGCACTTCCACCTCCCCGGATCCTTTGTCCTCTGGGGCCAGATGCATTTGCTTAGTCCTAACTGCTCTCATCCTCACGATAATTTGTTTTAACGGGAACCCTGATCTCAAAACATCCACTTGGAGAGACTCAGTGCTGAGGAACAGAGGAGCTCTCAGCTGACAAACATCTAGGATGAGGGTAAAGGGTGAGGACCACCACATTTCATTTTCAAATGGACACTGGTGTTTTGATATGACGGAAAATAAGTATTGGAATTGTCCTTTTGCTCCGGTATGATGAACACTGGTCAAGAGGATGATCAAATAATAAAAAATGGGAACGTACTTTACAATCTGTGGTTGTCATTGCAATTTAGAAGGCTGCAATTTTTTTCATTGCCTTGTCTGAATCTTATCCAATAGCACCTCAGTATATATTCTAAAAATATGGGTCTCTTAAACCAAGCAGTATTGCCAATGTCCCTCTCTAAGTGTCAGGATTTTGGTGTTTGTGTCTGCATTTGTGTGTGGTTTGTTTCATTTGTTGTTGTAGTTTCTATCTGTTCTAATGGGAAATAGTTTAAAATTATTTTTGTTAATATTTATTAGATATTTATTACTTGGCAAATACTTTCCATTACCTCATTTATTTCTTAAAAGTGCCCATTTCCATTTCACAGATGAAGCAAGTGAAGTCCAAAGAAGTTACTATGTAGCAGCAACAGATGGCCAACTGAAACTAGGACTTTCGACATCAAGTCATTTTCTTATTCTACTCAATTATACATGAGGATTAGAATTCTCCTAGATGGAGAGAAACCAAGATGGCGGCATAGGTGAACACCTAAACTGCTGCCTCACACAACAATTTAAAAATTACAACTAAAAGACAGAACGGACACCATCCAGAACCACAGGGCAGCTAGCTGAGTGAAAATTCTACAACTAGAAGTAAAGAGAGGGACTCACAAAAACTCAGAGGAGCTGTAAAATGTTGAGGTACAGAGACACACTCGTGAAGAGGGTGGGTGGAGGAGGGTCTGGCTGGCTTCCTCTAGGGAGAAGGAGATGGAAAATCTCAACTGCACTGAACCTCACTTCTGACTGCACTGAACCCCAGTTCCAGGCGAGACTTATATGGGGGAGTCCAGACTGTTGTGAACAGGAAGGAGTGCAGGGAAACTTAGGGGAGCCATGAAAGATAGAGGTCTGGGGGCACGTGAAAGTGCGCACACTGAGCGCTGACTGCTGATTGTGCCGCTGGCTTTCTCTAGTGGGAGGAAAACAGAACCTCCCAACAGCACTGAAATCCAGGTCTGACTACACTGAACCCCAGTTTTGGGCGAGACCCTGGGGACCCAGATTCATATGGGTCCCTAGAGTGCACAGAAACTCGGGAACTGGAAAGGCAGAGGTCTGGAGGCAAGTGCACACGCGCACAGAGAGGGCTGCAGAGATTACCCAGAGGCACTGAGACCAATGGGTTGCCATGTAGGGCAGGGCTGACAGGAAGCCAAGGCTGTCCGCTCAGCCCTGCGGCTCCCCCACATCCAAACACAGCAAAGAGGTTATTGCAATCTTGCAAGTTGTAAGGCTGAATCCAAACAGAAGTTCTCTGGGCGCAGACACAGCTGATCCTCACAACCAATTGGCTTGGAGGTCAATTCCCCCCAGTGATACCAGCAACAATCAAGAATTAACTACAACAAGACTGTATACACAGTTCACAAGGGGTGCACCAAGGGTGTCTACCTCAGGTAATTGAGGAGGCAGAGCTTCTAGGCCACGTAGGACACCTAGCACACAAAGCTACTCTACCAACTCAGGGAAGCAGCAAAATATGAGGAAGACAAAAGAACAGATCACAAACAAAATAAATGGAAGAAAACAAATGACTGGATATAGAGTTCAAAACCATGGTTATAAGGTTTTTTAAGAATTTCCTAGAAAAAAATGGATAAATTTAGTGAGACTCAAGAGGAGATGATAAAGGACCAACTAGAAATTAAACATACACTGACTGAAATAAAAAAATATAATACAGAAATCTAACAGCAGACTAGAGAAACGCAAGAATCAAGTCAAAGATTTGAAATACAAAGAAGCAAAAAAAACACTCCACTGGAAAAGCAAAAAGAAAAAAAGAATAAAAAAAATGTGAAGATAGTGTAAGAAGCCTCTGGGACAACTTCAAGTGTACCAACATCTGGGTCCCCAGGGTCTCACCCAAAACTGGGGTTCAGTGTAGTCAGACCTGGGGTGTGAGAAGAAGAGAGAGAGCAAGATACTGAAAACCTATTTGAAGAAATAATGACTGAAAATTTCCCCCACCTGGTGAAAGAAATAGACTTACAAGTCCAGGAAGTGCACAGAACCCCAAACAAAAGGAATTCAAAGAGGACTACACTAAGACACATCATCAGTAAAATACCAAGAGCAAAAGACAAAAAGAGAATATTAAAAGCAGCAAGAGAAAAACAGTTCATTACCTACAAGGGAGCACCCATACAACTGTCAACTGATTTCTCAACAGAAACCATGCAGGCCAGATGGGAGTGGCAAGAAATATTCAAAGTGATGAATAGTAAGAACCTACAACTAAGATTACTCTACCAAGCAAAGCTATCATTCAGAATTGAAGGGCAGATAAAGAGCTTTATAGATAAGAAAAAACTAAAGGAGTTCATCACCACCAAACCAGTATTATATGAAATGCTGAAAGGTACTCTTTAAAAAGAGAAAGAAGAAGAAAATGGTAAAGGTAAAAATTATAAACAACAAACACATATCTATCAACAACTGAATCTAAAAATAAAGTGAATTGAAAATATGATGAACAGAATAAACTGGTGAATATAATAGAATCAGGGGCATAAATAAGGAATGGACTGACAATTCTCAGTGGGAAAGGAGTGAGGGGTGTACAGGGAGAGACTGGACAAAAATCATACACTTATGGATGAGGACAATGGTGGGGAGGTAAGGGCAGAGGGTGGGTTGGGAACCAGGTGGAGGGGAGCTATGGGGAGAAAAAAGAGGAACAATTGTAATAATCTGAACAATAAAGATTTATTAAAAAAGAAAGAAAAAAAGAATTCTAGGCAAAAACGGAGTTTAAAAAATATAAGAGAAAAAGTTCTCAATGTGACTTAAACATAAACCTCTAAGAGAGTAACAATCTAATTCTCAGGAATAAAACATTCAGAGCTGCTAAATCTAAGCACCTGTAAGTAAAGATCAGAAAGCCAGACCAAGACTCATTGCTTTTTATAACCTGAGGCACACAAAAAAATAAGAAACATTGAGATGGCACATTTCCAAAAATGATTATATGAAATTCTTTAACTTCTGGCCCCTGAGAAAAATACTCAGAATCATCAAGTTTTTGCAGAACTTCATGAGATTATTTGTCTCCAGGCTGGAATTTATAACATTCACCTGGTAGGTTCGAGCTGAGAAAAATGAGTTGTCAAAAACAGGCAATAAAAATCGCAGATACAAACTACCACCAAAGTGATAAAACTGTCACATCTGTACACAATAAGCAACAATTGCATTCATTATACCCGAAATCCTGGTACTTAATATTGTCTTCCAAGGAAGCTAAGCTCGACTTAGAGTTTTGCTCTTAGCATAGATATATTTGAAAGAGACTTGACTGAATTATTCAGGAGTTTACAGAGAATTCAGTGAAATTGTTGAGAAGGATCTATTGGTTTCTGGGAAGACTTATCAAAGGGGTATCTCAGTCCTAAGCATTTTTGGAAGGATATATCTGGAACTGATTGTGGAGGCATAAAAGACTTTATACAGCTCATATGTTTATTTCTAGGGGAAAGCTGATACTCTAATCACCCAAATGAGTATGTTTTTTCCCCCAGGGAAATCCTCCTTCTGAAGGTCATCAAGTGTGAGAGAGGTTGCTGAAATGACAGAGAGAAAAGGAGAGAGGAGGAACACAGTGAGAGAGGGAGCAAAGAAAAAAAAATACATTGTAAAAGAAAGGCAGAGAGGAAGGTTGGGAAGATGGAAGGAGGGAAGGAGAGAGAAGGAAGTACCGTGGGTGAAAAAGTACCATAGAGAGAATATGTCATTCTTTAAGTCACTATTTTTTTTCTTTAGCTATTTTGTTGTAAGTACCTTTATCCTCACCAAAAATTAATATTGAGTTCAAGAAACAGAAATGAGAAAGTAAATGTCCTCAAAAATAAGAGTAGCAAGTGAATAACCTGATGATACAGTGGACCTAGACGGGAGTAGAGAAAGGGTTACATGTCAATCTCAGTGACAGGAATTGGGCTTTACTGTCCATGGTGAAAGGACATGAGGACTCGATTTGGAACAGAGACTCCCTTGTAAAAGCCAGAATTCTGAAAGTTTGCTTTTCATTTCAGAGAAAATGTGTTCTATCTAAATCCACCAGTGGGCATACGAAGACTCTAAGGAAAGTGAACTTCGACTAATTACATTTTCGGGATGTACAAGTTTGGGTTCTGGATAAAGAAGCTTAAGCTCAAGAGAAACATGCATGCCAAATTCCTTTCAAGACAAACTCTTAAAACCCAAGGCCCGCACGAATCCTACAGAAGCAGCAAGCTCTGCGAAAAATTAGCTCAAAACATATTATAAAAATAAATGAGATAATAATTCACCATGTGCTGGAGACAGCAGAGACAACATTCAGGAGAATTAGGATACCAATAATTTCAGATAACAGAGTAATCTGAAAGAATGTAAAAGAAAAATACCGTAACAGATTTTTAACAACATAAACGGGTTAAACTAATCTAATCTAGCAGTTAGAGAACAGAAAAAAATAAAAAGTGAGAGTCCACATTCATGTAAAGTCTGAAACAAGGCAAAGATATCTTCCACCACTGCTTCTATCCAATATAGTACCAAAGCGATAAGAAAAACAAGCTAAAGTCATAACAATCAGAAAAAAAATGAAACAAATCTGCTACTACCTGCAAATGATGTAACTGTCTGAAAAGATAATCTAAGAAAATTACAGACACACCCATAGAGTTTAACAACTCCCCCCCCTCCTTAAGGAAACTGATATAAAATGTCAACATTGATCCTCTAATGCAGCAATACACAACTGGGAAATGTAATTGTCCCCCAGCAATTTCACTGCGAGGTGTTAATCCAAGGGAAACTCTTGTTCACCTGCACATGAAAACAGAAATAAGAATATTTTCTGCAAAAGAAAAAGTTGTAAGAGGAAAAAAGAAATTTGTTAAAGTGAAAAAAATTAGGAAAACAAACTAAAAAGAATCAACCACATTGTCCCTCAATAGGTATATTCACACAATAGGATAAAATGCAACAATTAAGATGAATAATTGCCAATCTGGATAAATCTCAGATATTTAACTTGAATGAAAAGACAAGTTGCAAAACAGAAAAAAAAAGAAAAGAAAAAGTTCAGTACAGTATAATTTATGTGAAATTTCCCTAATATATTATTTATGGATACATACATATGGAGAAAAAAATATAAAAAGCACATGAGAATCATACAGAGGAATGAAGCCTCTAACTTCAAAAATCTAGTTACTTCTGGATTCAGGACAGTAAGACTTTAACCTTAGCTGTAATATTTTATTTTCCTTGAAAATATACTTGATGAATATTTTATTTTCCTTGAAAAAATACTTGATGAACAAGATTTTAAGATGTGGTCTTGATGGTGGGTGCAAGGATGTCTACTGCATTGTTTTCTCTGTTGGAATTCTTTCATGATTAAAACATAACAGTGAAAAGGTATTCATTGATCAAATTGACATTTTACCCAAGTTATTTTTGACCAAGTTTTTTGATATTTCAGTTATATCGGAATATCTGGAAATAATGTAGATTAAACAAGAAGTGTTTGATGAATGAAATACATGAGAGTTGTAAGAGCCACTTTGAGATTCACCTCCTCTTTCAATTTCTACTTAATTCTATTTCCTTTTTTCCCCCTTTCTCTTGCTTGTTTCTGAGAGAAGTCACTGGTAAATCTTAAATTTCCATGCAAAATAAAGATGACAATACAGCAAGAAAAGGAATAAACTATCTTTCCTCTCCCAGATTTTTAGACTGATATTTATGTTTGTGTCATGTTAAGGCACAGAAAAAACTGATTTATGTCTCTTGTTGCCTGTTCTACCAGTGAAGCTCATCATTCACACATTAGCAGGCTAAAAAATCTTCAAAGATATAGTTTCCAGCAATAAGTTAAACCTTTTACTTTGAGGTTTGGTTCCTGTTTGATTTTTAAGAAAATGTCAAATAAAATTGCTTTTGGGAACATAAAGATGATGACAGATGACTTATATTCCAATTTCTGCAGCTCACTTTAAAAATTCATTTTTCTTATAACAAAAGAAAAGTTTTACCATCAAAAACTAATTCAAAAGTGTTCTACCCTTTCCTGGGTGAGCAGTAGGAGAAAGAACTACTTTTCTTACATTCCAATTCCAATATGAATAACAGTGACTAGAACCTACAATATACACGATGGATAGTTATGGTCTGAAGGAGCTACCGTTGGTCTTGAATAGCAAGTCAAAGGAAGAGTATTAAGAGTATGTGTTTATGATGAGAGATGAGTTCTTTGCCTACCCTCTCAGAGATTTAGCTTAGCTCTAGTCTATGTGCGACTCAGCTTATATTAATACCTCGGTCCTACCCTAATTTCTTATTTCCACCTGATTCTGCAATACATCAGACTCACAAATATCACTAGGAAGTAAATCAAGTAATATTTGTTCATCTAAACTACAAAGAGGATGCCTATAAGGTGAAACTTAAGAATTAGTCAAACACATATATTATTGGTCCAAAATCAGAATGCTCACAATTATCCAACTGACTATATAGATAGCTAAAGTTATTTCAAGAGTTAGAAGATAAAAACACTTGTTGCATTGATTCACAGGCTGTGTTTAAACAGCATGTGTACTGAAAGTATATCTCTGCTAATACCAGTAGAGGCTTAATCCAAATGTTTGTTTTCACCTGGCGAATTAAATGGATCAACAACCATGTTCCTGTGACACTCAGCTAAAAAAACCCCACAACACAGGAACACGTTACAGCTGACTGGGGATGTGGAAACTGCCAGGCAGTTACCCAGAAAGGAAATTCTGACAGTTACTTTTCAGCTGTTTACATTTTCATATTTGAAACCTGATCTTCAGGATAAAAAAACGTACCATTAGATGCTTAGTATCTATTGAGAAGGGAGAAATACCACTGTCTCTGGAATAGTTTGTTTTTTTTTAAAATGTGCGTGAATCATATAATTCCACATTTCTTGAAATTTTCGTGTCTCTGTCTGCTCCATAGCAAACACAGACAGAGGGAGATATAAGAAGTGTAACCAAAAAGGTGATAGAGAAACTGTTTTCAGGTAAAAACTTGGAGCAACTCAACAAAATCATTCATGACCAAGGAAATTTGCACCGTACACAAGCTTTCAACACCCCTCTGAAGAAAAATGCCGGGTAGAGATAGAAAACTTTAAGACTTTTCTCTTTATTTGGACCCCAAAGCAAAGGACCATCAACTAACATCATCTATAAACCTCCTGGTGTACTGAATTCCTGAAACATGACATTGATTTTTGAAAAACAGCTTATTTAAATGCTGCACTCATAATTAATAATATATTGAAGTTACCCCTGAATATAAAAGAAATATAATAAACACAATTATTTTTATACCCCCATGAAGGTAAAGTTTATATGCTTCTGATGAAAGAAACATTGCATAGTTTATTAAATCTTTATCCTGTTTGTGCTATCAAAATGTAATTATCCATCATAAGATGAAACAATTTTACTCCAATTTCTCAGGATAAAAATTGCTACCATGATTCCAATTTTTCCATAAAGGTAAAAAAAAAATGCACATACCTCAACAAATATAAAACATGGGATGATGGAATAACTTCGCTGAGTGTTGTTTCCTACAGCCATTTCTTACACCATGAAGCAAGGCTGCACCGTTGACAACTGGCCAGGCTGAAACAGAAATACGTAGCATGGTGTAAGACCATATGTTTGCCACTCCATGAGGTATTTACAGAAAAACATCAGTTGTCCTCTAGATAAGAAAGCTGTATACGAACAATGCAAAACAGTGATCTACCAATGCAGTCAAGTCAAATTAATAATCATTCCAGGGAAAGGAAGATAATATATACAAGCCATGAACAGCCTTAGAGACAAAAGGACCGGATAGGGAGCCCCCTGTGTGCACACAGCTGCAATCAGCAGAATTCTAATGGCCTGGTACTTCACAGGGCCTCATGCCATGAACCAGTTTCTGCTCCAAGATGTTTGGTGTGTCCATCCTGCATGGACCTCCTCTTTCTGTGCCCCATCCTCTAGGTTTGCAACTTAGGGACTTGTTTCTGCCCTTGCTGACAATTGTGCCCATGCACTCATCTCGGATTTCCTTCCATGGCCACTCTTTGCCCTGGCTCTCTTGGCTACATGGCCATTAACCACTTTGGATCAGTACATCCATCACTCATCCCTCTCACTGGGTTCCCTCAGCCGCATGTGTGTCCCAAATACAAAACACTGACGCCATAATACATTCTCTTAAGTTATAAGAATGGAGTAGCTGGGCCGCAGTAGATAATTTTAGAACATTTCTGTCCTAATTTGACCTGAAAACTATTCTATTAGGAGATGAGTCCATTTTGGTTCTACTTTGAAAAAAAAAAAAAACCGAAACAACCAAGCAGAGATTTTTAGATTTTTATAAAACGTCTGAGGCCAGATAAGAAGAATTTTCCTCTACACCTCTTATTCTCTATGCAAAGGAATGCTTACTTAACACGCTTCTGGGGTCTGCTGTTTATGTCCTCTTTTCTGTCTAGTTTCTGTGTCACCCTTCCTCGTGGTGCAAAGAGTGATACAGAGGCTGCTGGTACCTACGGCCAACCGCACTTTTCTTAAAGGCCTTGAATTAAAGCCAACTTTTTTTTAAACTTGTGTTTCCTTTAACGAAGTCCTTCCTTATTTCTTCCAGAATGAAACTTAAAAACACATTTCCTTTTCTAAGATAGCAACTTTGGACTTACTGATGAACACTTTTTTTGATCAAATGCAGCATTGTGTGTGACATGTAGCCGGTAACGGTTACAGGGTTATGCTGGACATTGCTGACTATCTAGTTACATCGACCTGCCAGATGCCAACAGCTGCAACCTCCTGCCCAAGCTGTGGCAACTACAATGTCTCCAGACACTGCCAGCTGTCCCCTCAAGTGAGGAGGAGAAATAGCAAGGAGGGGGGAGGGCATGTGGCCCCTGGCTAATTTAGGGGAGCAGAAAGTGAGCCCCTGGGACATGAGAAGTTTTTGGCTGAAGAAGAACTTGCTTCATCTGGGATAAAGGTCACCGTTTTCCCAAAGGGGAACCCCCCTTTTCTGGCTTGATACCTAACAGAGGAAAATCTGAAAATTACTGAAGTGCCTGACTGACGTTTGGGGAAAGGAAGGGCACCTCAAGCTCCGAGACCATGATTGGGGTGATCTTAAAACTCCTGTTAGTGGTGGTTATTACCACTTCAAACCCCTACAGGAAAGCAGGGCTGTTTTATCCACTGGGTGCAAGAAGGCCCAATTCCTAGGGCCTATGAGCTAGTTAAGAGCCCATGAACATATATGAAGTGAACAAAAAGGTACAAATTGACAAACCAAACCATGACAAACCAAATGAATAAATACCTAAAGTATAAACCTAAAAATGTAAAATTCTCACAACTTCATTCATGCCTAAATATTAGCGTTCATAACAATTTAATTAATTTGAAAAGCATTTGTAGGAAAAATTTTCTTAATCCTGAAAATTCCTTTGCAAAATAACAATAATGATTGCAAATTACGTTAATGACACAAGGAACCTAATTCCAAGAGAAAAGTTTTGAATTTTCATTTTGCCACAAAGTAAACATTGACCATCAGATTCACTCTCTCTGTGTTTATTATCGCATCACGGGGCACCTCAGAAAAGCGAGCACAGAAAACAATCTTAAACAACCTTAAAATAGCCCCGGAGGGATTTTGCTTCCAGCCAGGAGGAAATGATTGTGACCGGATTTTTCACGCCTGACACAACTGTAAGATGGAGATAAAATAAACGAGGCACTGGTATTCAAGGCATTGGCCACAAGGCAGTGAAGGGCAGTGATCCCTGAAAGGTGGGAACCAAAAGGTGTGAGCCCCATGATTGCCCTAGTTTACTGCCTGGAGGCGGTCTCCGGGCCACACACAGAGAGGGGGAACCCAGAAAAGTGGCTGGTGGTCTCCCTGAGTTGAGTGGTTAGAGCTGGGAATGGCGGGTGGCCAAAGCAATTTGGAGTCCCCAAGGCAGACAGACACCAGAGAGGAAGCTGCACAGAGCTGGGGGCTCCGAAGAGATGCCCTTGAGTCTTATGCCCAGTACTGAGGGGCATGGGGAGAACCACCCAAGGGCCAGAGAGAAACCATCCAAGGATTGAGGTGAATAATTATTGGGGCTCCCACAATTCTCAGACAGGGACCCCTAGTGGCGCTGAGACGTCTTCCTTGCAGGGGTATTGTTTTGTGTTTTGTGTGTGTGTGTGTGTGTGTGTGTGTGTGTGTGTGTGTGTGTGTGTGTGTGTGTTTTCCTTTAATTCCTCTGATGCAGAATACTGATTATTTATTGAGATTCTGGGCCCCTGAGCAGTGTACTTTTCCCTGGTGTCAGGGGACACCAGAAGCAAGAATGTGACAGCACAATCCGTTCTCAGGTCTTTGACATGAGTTTTACAACCTTCAAAGCGGTGAAACTTTCTAAAAGTTCCCCAGAATGAGGTGGTGTAGGGCTGAAATGAGATAATGTCTAGAAAGGGGAACAATAGAGCTTCTTTCTATGTGGTCCAAATTTTAATTGGAAGTAAGGTAGGAGTGGGAGGTTTCCGTAGAAAAGAGAAAATTAAAAGGCAAGAAAAAAAATAAGTTGTGAGCGTTACATTTTATGTAAAATAAAATATACTTAAAAATATAAGGGAGTGCCCAAACTGGTTTGGCTCAGTGGATAGAGCATCAGCCTGCGGACTGAAATGTCCCAGGTTTGATTCCGGTCAAGGGCATGTATCCTGGTTTCGGGCACATCCCCAGTAGGGGGCATGCAGGAGGCGGCTGATCGATGTCTCCCTCTCATCGATGTTTCTAACTCTCTACCCCTCTCCCTTCCTCTGTAATAAATAAATAAAATATATTAAAAAAAATAAAAATATAAGGGAGTGAACAAAAAAATATAAAATACAAAGAGAAAGAACTTAAGGACACGAACAACAGTGTGGTGATCACAGGGGGTGGGAGAGTGGAGGCAGGTGGGAGGGGTATTAAGGGGATACATGATAATAGAAAAAATAAAATAAAGAAAAATGTATATTATGAGTTAGCCACAATCCCCAAATCCAACTCATCTTTAACACATGTTAAAGAGGCATTAACTTCCTTGGTATCATTGAGCTACCCCTTACTGTTCTGGATCATTTCTATTCAATACATTATCTCCAACCAGGATCACAGTCTGCATTTAATTTCCCAATGCTGAAAAACATTTTCTTTCTTTCTTTCTTTTTTTTTTTTAAATAGCAAAGACATTAAGGGATAGGAACAAATTAAATGGGATTGTAGATGAGTGCAAACTAGATTTCATCAAGAGATGGTGTGGGATTTGAGAAGGCACTAGTGAGGCTTTCAAGAGAAATACTTGACTATGAAGTTTGAGAGATGCTTTTCAAAGCTTGTAAGGAATGACAATCTGAAAACCCACATATGACATTGGGGTGGAATTCCCTTTTTGTCTCCAGTCTATCCCCCTCCACATTCTGTCACAGCTAGGTCTGCAATTTAGCCCTTGAACTAGCCCAATGAAAGCAGAGAGATACAAAGGGCATAAAATCCACAATCTAGGGAAATCCAGAAGGGAGTCAAATTTTCACAAAATACACATGACTCAGGGGTCCTGTGAGGATACCAGGCTCCCACATTGTTGCCAGTGGCTGTTTAGACCTAAGGATCATTCCTGGTTCCCTCGAGGTTCCCATAGAGCAGCGGTTCTCAACCCCGACAGGGGTCGAACGACCAAAACACAGGGGTCGCCTAAAGCCATTGGAAAATACAGGTATTTACATTATGATTCATTAACAGTAGCAAAATTACAGTTATGAAGTAGCAGTAAGAAAATTTTATGGTTGGGGGTCACCATGAGGACCTGTATTAAAGGGTCACGGCATTAAAAAGGTTGAGAATTACTGCCATAGAGCAATGGTCTGCTTCTTGTGACCAGTCATTAGCTTTATCCTTACTGCTTACATATAATGAATCACTCTGATTCAGGTGTCCAATTTACCAATGGCTGTCCTTCAAGCATACTAGCATGCCTGGCTCACACTTCAGCCCTCAGCCTGAATGGGCAGTCTGCAAGACAGCCACTGCCTCTTATCGCCAGAGTAGTTCTGAGGTATAGGGGCCCCTGCTCCTGGACAGAAGGCTGCCTGGCTAATGTCTAAGCTTGCAATCATTTTTGACTCTTAAACCTCTCCAGTCCCATTTTATGACAGTCTCCAATCCCTGCTCACCCCAACTTTCCTGTACCTCAGCCTCTCACTGAGTCTCTGCAACATGCCAAGCTCTTTCTCAGGCCTGGCCCTCTCACATCCCGCCTCTTAGAGCACTCTTCCTCCTCCGCGTTTGCCTAGCACATGTCTGCCTCTCCTTCAGACCGGCATTAAACACCATCTTCAATGGCAAAGTATCCTTAACTGCCTGACTGGCTCCAGTCTCTCTATTATACACTTTCATCCTCCTCCTTCATGGTATTGTATAATTGTTTAATATCTGCTCCTTTCCTAGACTGTCCCATGTGACGAGAACGGTAACCTTAGCACCTTGCACATAGTAGGTACACAAATGTTGACACTAACAATGTGCTTAATTTGCTCAGCTCCATCACTCATTATCACACTTGCCCTGGGTCAGTTCCTTAGCTCCTGACCTAGCCCTAATCTAGGTTTGGGGTTCATCCTTTCTAGGTGTTACATGAATCCAATAATACGGTCCTAATAGGTCTTAGGTCAGTCCCTTCTGTTTACTCCATCCAGATAAGACCCACTCTACCTTGGACCCAAACAACAAGGGAAAATAAAGTGTCCGGAAAGCCTAGCAATCAAAATGTAAACCTAAAACATATTTCAAAATGTAAAATTGAAAGGAGAAACTATTCCACTAAATTCTACCTCTGGATCTCTTTGATTGTTAAAAAAAAAATCACTTTCGATTGCTGTTCTAAAAGATGTGTTCCTTAATTAGATATAACAAAAGCTGAAGTAAAAGGGGGGGGGGTCCCCCCAAGTCTACCTAGAAGTAAGCCATCTCTGGGAGAGACCAGTCTTTCCAAAACAAGCTGGAGCACAAGCTGGGGAGCTGGGAAGAAAGCAGAGAGCATACTGCCATCTAATTGGCTGATGGAAGGGGGACCCTGGGTCATCGAGGGGCCACCACCAGGAGAACTGCTTAATAGGAAAACACATGCCCAGACACGCAGAGCACGGTCCTAACTTCTTTTTAAATTGTTAATATTGTTTACCTTAACTTTCCATCAGGAAAAAAAAATAACACCCACAAAACACACAGCTGGAAAAAGTAGCAGGGCACAAAGAGCTTTTCTTAATGAAAGCAGAATAATGTTTCCTTCAATAAAATCAAAGGCTGGAAGGAAATAAGGTTTTGATGCTCAGTTGAACTGGAATCTCGATGCTAGGGACACACATGCACGCACCCACCCCTGAAGGGCGCAGACATCGATCGGGTAAATTCCAGGGAAAGTTGTGCTCAGCTTAAAGTCGGGGGAGAAAATAGGCAGAGAATATGTCCCCAAAGCTCTCAATTAAAAAGCAGTGAATGTGATTTTGTTTTGGTTTGTTTTAATCATCACCCAAGGGTATTTTTTTTCTTTTCTTTTCTTTTTTTTTTTTTAGAGAGAGTGGGAGGGAAGAGATGGCGAGGGGGGAGAGGGTGAAAGGGAGAGAGAGAAATATTGATGTGAGAGAGACACATTGGATTGGTTACCTCCTGCACTTGCCTAGACCAGGACCGGGGATTGAACCTGCAACTCTAGTACGTGCCCTTCACTGGGAATCAAACCTGCCACCCTTTGGCGCACCACACCAGCCAGGGAAGTAAATGTGATTCTTAAAATGTACCTCAGTATTTGCATCCTCTTGCATCTGGCTCTGGTTATAACATTTCAAAAGTGACTGCAGTTATCAACAAACTTTACGATGATTTGGTCATCATGATCTGTATTGTAGGACTGACTAGATTAGAGGTAAAGAATTCTCCTTTACCTGCAAGTGGGTGATTACTGGAGTTCAGAAGACTTAGGGACCACAATCATCTTAATGAGAAGGAATCAGAACCATCTAGGAGCTGGCTTCAATCCAAGGGCTGTATTTTTGAGATTAGTAGAAAGAAGAGACAGATAAGAGGTCCTGGTTGTGTCAGGGCCTCTCAGAAACAGCCTAGAAAGGGAATTTATCTTGTGAAGGTTGGCAGAGACCAGAGCGCTTTGCCACACTTCCCAGACACTGGTCCTTCTACATTTCCCTTTGTCATCTGTCGTGGTCCTCCTTGTCAGGGCCATGGTGGTTTCTAATGATCCAAGAAACAGGATCAGTGATTAAGTGGAGAGGAAAAACAAAAAACAAAACACAAGATCAATCCAGGGTGAGAAACTGCTGGAGAGGAGAGGCAATGCACCGCTGGAGTAGAATCCTAAAGGAAACGTGCAGGGAGGTCCTTTAGGGGGTGGTTCCAGGATATTACACAGCCCTCCGTGGCCTTGCCTACAGGGATGTGTGTCACAGGCTGCTCCGAGCGGTGGGGAGGCTGTGACACTGCTGTTCTGCCAAGGAAGACTGCATTTCCAATTTAAAGCTCAGCTGCCCAGGAACCAAGCTGTTTGTCAGAAGAGAAGACAGAGGAGGAAGGGGGGAAGGAGGAAGACACAGGAGAGAGAGACACACACACACAGAGAAGCATGAGTTGAGGTACGAAATCTATCCTCACGTCAAATCTCTAGAACAGAGTAGTTTCGTGTGTGTGTGTCATTAGCTCCTTGGTCCTTGGGTGCTCTTAGGATTCACTGCCAGGAAGTCCCTGTGCCCTCATGACAGGTTAATTAAATAGCGCTGTTGGGCCCTGTTGGGGTCTCACAAAAGACAGGGTAAGAACTGAAACAAATTCCCTTTCCCCACAAGAGATTTCAGAGGAGGATTCAGATAACATTGGCACCCGCCCTGCTTTGCCTACACTGCTGTAGGCATCTGTTCTGTAATGGAAGCAACCTTGCATTTTGAATGAGTGTAAGTGTCTATACTAATCAAAGGGTGATATGCAAGTTGTCCAGGATGCCCTCAGTAATGACTGAACAGCAGGCTGAGTGGGGTGACAAGGCTGGCAGGGGGGTTAGTGAGGGACAACAGCAGGCTACAATGGGTGGCCAGGCCAGCAGGGGGGGGGGCAGTTGCCAGCAACCAGGCTGGCAGGGGTACAGTGAGGGGTGACCAGGCCAAGGGGGGCGGGGGGCAGTTTGGGCCAACCAGGCTGACAAGCAGAGGTGGCTAGTGATGCTTAGGCAGGCAGGCAGGTGAGCAATTAGGAGCCAGGGGTCCCAGATTGTGAGAGGGATGTCCCAGGGATCAGGCCTAAACCGGCAGTCGGACATCCCCTAAGGGTCCTGAATTGGAAAGAGTGCAGGCTGAGCTGAGGGGACCCTCTGCCCCATGTATGAATTTTGTGCACCCAGCCTCTAGTATGAGTATATTGCCCATTTGTCTCTTTGGTCAACATGTATTGAGGGCTTACTATTTAATACCAGGCTTTATACAAAGTCATAGCTTTAGAAGAATTTTTTTTAAAATATTTTATTGATTTTTTACAGAGAGGAAGGGAGAGAGAGATAGAAAGTCAGAAACATTGATGAGAGAGAGACATCGATCAGCCGCCTCTTGCACGCCCCACAGTGGAGATGTGCCCGCAAGCCAAGTACATGTCCCCGACCGGAATCGAACCTTTCAGTCCGCAAGCCGACGCTCTATCTACTGAGCAAAACCAGTCTCGGCCAAAGTCATAGCTTTATAGTCATAGTTTTTATGTTTACCATAATATTTCCTGAGTTAATTGGCATATGATATTGGAGATATACTGACCATTCTTCTTTAATATTACAACCTGCTTCCCTCATCTGGCATTCCTGATCTTACCCTATATCTTTCTTTTCTATTTACACCTCTGTGGTCTACTTTATGATTTATTATGTTTATTATATTTCTCTAGCTGTGAGAATGTATGTTTCACAACTCTTTGCCTAATTTGTTCACCAACTGTACCCCAAGTGTCTCTTGAAAAGATGATGACGTTCAATAATGACAAGTTACATAAAGACAATGTCTCTCTGAATCTTGTAATGGGGTTAACCTATAGGGTGCCAGGAAAGTCTTTTCCAAAGAAGTGATCTGCGGGTGCCCAGGAGTGAAGAGGGTGGTGGGCATAGCATATGGAAAGTGCCTGACATGAGACAAAGCATGGCCACGTGGCTGAAGCATGAAGAGCACTGGCCATGGGGCATGTAGAGACCAGAGCAGAGACGGCCCAGAAGATACAGGGCCAGGAGGCCTTGTTAAAAAGTTTGGAAATAGTTATAAGACTACTAGTCAACCATTGAAAGGTTTAAGGAAGTAAACTGCTTATGCCTGGCTTTATTTTCTGAAAGAATTGTTCAGGATACAGAGAGTAGTTTGGAACAGTGGGACAAGAATAAAAGGGTCCTTTCTGTCCCTTTCTGGCGTTCAAGATGCAGAAGTGAGGACATGATGGGTTCTGTGGTGGGAAATTCCAGGTTTCCCAAGTCTTCTGGTAGGAGCCGTGATCAACTGTGCTGACACCACAAGAGCCAAAAATCTGTGTTACCGCCTCTGGGAAGGGGAACGGGGATGACTGAACAGACTGCCGACTGCAGGTGTGGGTGACACGGTGAGGGCCACGGTCAAATGAGGCAAACCAGAGCTCAGAAAGAAGGCACATCCAATGATGGCAATTCAACAACAAAGCACTATGGGAGAAAAGATGGTGTGTGTCTTTATTTTAAAGATAATGTGGGGGTCAGAGTTAATAGTAAAGGTGAGATGAAGAGTCTGCCATCACAGGACCAGTTGCAAAAGAGTGTGCAGATTTGTGGCCCAGGATTGCATCCAATGCTGGCAGCATCGCCAGATTCTCTGGTGTATTTGTAAAAAACACAAACAGAAAGCAAAATAAACAACAATAAGGACAAAAGCATTAAAAATTCTCTCTCCCTCCCACCCTCCCAGAAAAAAAGAAATGAATATAAGTGAGGTGGCCAGTTGAAGAGACCTTCCATCATCTAGACAAGAGGAGAAGGTGGTTTGGGGTAAGGATAAGGCAATAGAGACAGACCTGCGAGTGAATTCAAGAGTTAATTAGAAGAGCAAATAAGATTGAGTAAGGATTAGAGTGGGAGTGGTGGGAATGTCAAAATGCCTTTTCTTATTTGTTTAAGTCCCTCAGACTAAAACATGCATCTTTCTGTGTACTGTCTCCAGTCGTGATGAACAGGTGATAAGAGCTTTCTGTTTGCTCTGTTCGATCAGCTGCAGCCTCCCCTTCACGCTCCCCTCCTGAATCCCAAATTGCGTCCTTTCCGCACCAGCTTCCTCCAGCCCAGAATCAGGTGCAGCGGGAAACGGACTATTCTTGAAAATCAACATATTGCCTTTGGTAAAATACTGTGCTTAAAGAAAAGTTTAAAAAATCAATACCTTGTTATAAATGGATTCCCTGATAAACCGGGGTCCCTAAATATATATGAATGCCTTTCCTTAGTTCCTTTCTACTTTTCTGATCTCCACATACCCTTGGAGGCACAGCTCCATTTCTGCCTCTGCCAGGAAGCCTTCTGAGTTCATTAGCCAGTCATTCACAGCCATCATGCTTCAATCTGCCAATGAGACACCAGCAATTGGTGTGGCCTTTAACCTCAGGCCACAGGAGGATAGCAATGACAGGATGAGGCAGGGCAATCTCTTAGTCTATGATTTCCCTTTTGTGCTCTCATTTTATCTTTCAGCCAAACTGCAAAATTCTTGCTTCACTTTCCATGGGTGAAGGGGTTAAGTTTCCTTCTGGATTGTGAACTGCAAGACAGAGCTCACTTGCAAGCCTGTGTCTCTCACAGCAGCTAGCGCAGCGCTAAATGACAAAAATGGTGAATATTTATGCTTGTTCCAAGGAGAAGCGCGGAAGAGGTGATTAAAGTTTGCCTTCGCTCCAACACCCTCTTCTTTCACGTCACCACCTCTGCAATAATGTCCTTTCTCCCTGTACCATGCTAGCTTGTAACCTACAGGGTGAAACCTGGCCAGGTTCACCAGCAGCCTATGCAGCGGCCTGATGTCTAAGAAAGCCACCGAATGCTAGGGTTTCCTCCACGGTCAGCCACAGCCCGCATCACAGGAGCAAATGTAACTTTGATTCTCAATGAAAAGCCCCAGTACTATGGACCTGCGCACTGGATTTGGAGCTGTCAGGCGTGCATCTGGACCCAGGTCACAACAGAAGGTCAATTATATTCACTCCCGTGCCTTGCTGTGTTTCCGTCTCTTCCTTTGTCTCGCTGTGGCTGCAACGGGGAATGGTTCTGAGGGGCAAATGCCACCATGTGCCTGGTGTTTAGCATATGCCAGGTGTTCTGTAAACATCTGTTGAATGAAAGCTCTTTATATTTAGCACTGGCAGTTCAGTTTTTCTGCCTTTCCCTTCCGTGTCCAGACACCATCCATTAGAGAAACACTACTATACTATTCTGCTTAATCTGAAGGGACTGCTTTGAAAGCACAACAACGAAATTTATTAAACATCTCCTCATTCATCCGGATAGAAAGATTATTAATTATCGAACATTGGCTAATTCCCAGGGCACCCAATTTGCCCACATCCATTTTCAGAAAAGCTTCAGACTCGGATATGAGTTAATTTCACATTTTCCCCCTCACGGACTGCAAGCCATCTTTCAGACAGCAGGGATTTACAAGGAGGGAATTCATGCTGGAGTGTGGAGGAGAAATGTGGATAATGAGATAAGGGGAGCGAGCGGTGGAGGAAACAGCAAGAAAAATTAAAAAGCACTTGTGGTTCTGCCTGGAGCTCTTAATTAACCACACTCTCCACAACACAGAGCAAACGCGCCTGGGCAACCGCGGAGCTCAGGGCTGGGTCAATGCCACAAAGTGATAGGTCAGGCCCTGAAGAACTTAGAAGTCATCCCCCTCCCCCACCCCAAATAAGAATCAAAAGTAATGGTGAATCAACAAGTGAATCTAAAAAATTAAGTGAATTAAAAATTTGATCAACAGAATAAACTGGTGAATATAATAGAATCAGGAGCACAGAAAGGGAGCGGACTGATAATTCTCAGGGGGAAAGGGGTGAGGGGTGTACAGGGAGAGACTGGACCAAAATCATACACCTATGGATGAGGTTCATGGGAGGGAGGTAAGGGCAGAGGGAAGGGTGGGAGCTGGGTGGAGGGGTGCTATGGAGGGGAAAAAAAGAGAAACAAATGTAATAATCTGAATAATAAAGATTTAATTAAAAAAAAAGTAATGGTGAGGTTGGAGCTAGAATGCCCTCCACTTAATAATAACTAATAAATCCCATTTCCTTAAGTTTGGCACATTGCGCTAAGACAACTCTGCCACCACAGCTCAGAGAAGGGGAAAGGATGCTGCCGGAGCCTGTACACGTGCTGTTAGGGAAAAATGGGGGAGTTTTGTGCCAACTAAAGAAAGCCAGTCCCAAGCTCATTTGCTCTGCCCTTGGGGAAGTCAGGTGCTTTTGTCACTGATGTGTGGATGAGCCCGAACTGTCTCTAACCAAAGCATTTTATTTCAGGCCTTTAGAGGAACGCCATCGGAGTGCAATTCAACACGTTGCATTGATTTTGTGTTGGGACCAAGGCAAGGCAGAAGCCATTCGTGCTTTCGGGGTGGAGATCAAGCACTCGCAGTCTGGCTTCAATCACGCAGACGTGCCTGGCTGAAGAGTGACAGCTGCAGCCAACAGAAAGATTGTTTTCTGGAAACCAAGTGTCTTAGGATGGAACACGCGCTAAGTCATTACCGCTTCATTCCAGATATTCTGCTTGTTCTATCCTCCTCATTCTACAGTTGTGGATATTGAGGCCCAGGTTAAGTGATTTGCCTCCGATAGTTACCAGACGGAAAGTGTTGAAGCTAGAACATAAACTAGGCCCGCTGGGCTCCAAACGCCACTGAGTGCCACTCCCTGCTAGCTCCTTGCCCTACGTGATGCTTCCCTGGGATAGCCACACTATGGATACCTGGGGATAAGAAATAGTGAAATATTTACCTTCAGTACATACTTTGAATCAAATATTCCAAAATAATGGAGTCTCAGGATGGGAAGTCACCCTAGTCCAAGAACCCATCCTATGCTTAGAATTTCAGAAAAGGACTTTTACACAGTTTGCAATAAGAGAATAGCATTCCATAAACACACACACAAAAATCTTGGGGTATGAGGGAACATCTTTACAAGGCACTATTTTCTCCTCCTTTTAATAAATAATATATTTGGAATGCCTACCATGTGCTATGCTGTGCTAGGAACCCCAGCTTTGCCTTAAGAATCCCCGCAATAATCTTATAAGGCAGACACTATTATTAACATCCCCATTTTACAGGTAAGGAGAGTGAGGATTAGAATGGCTGTTCAACTTGTCCTAGGTCACACAACCAGTAAGTCTTGGTGCAAAGATACAAGCCCAGTTTATTAATGTGTTCTTCAAGGTTTGTGGAGACACAGTGAAATATAGAAACAAACGCAATGAGTTCCTGACATCAGTAGACAGTTGTGCTTATTTGCAAGTTATTGGAAAGATATCCAATAAGCCAATACATTCTTCAATCTGAGGCACATCCAACTTCTCTTTGGTTTCCTGGAGTCAGAGCATTTTGGAGTAACTGAGGCAACATGCTAACTACCATGTATGGAGCTTATATTTGAACATCGGCAGTGAAGGAAAATACTCTCACAGCTTGTTCCATTTAGAGCATCATTCTTATCTTCAGCTGACGAGGCAATTGAGTTAGGAACCTCCCACTTGTATCTCTTGTAGGTCAAGGGCAAAAACAATCCTGTGGATGAAGTGACATTATCAAAAGCAAAGAGGTTTAATTCTATTCACTGAAGCACAAGTGATCTTGAAGGAAATTGAGAGATTCTTTTTCAAGGACAGCTTTAATAGCTGAAGGGGAATAATGTTTTATATCCAGCCACCCAATCCGCTACAGACAACTTGTCACACTAAAGTGGCCACATTTTTTTTTTTAATATTTCAATGACATTTTGAATGCACATAAGAGGTTGGAGTGAACAAGGAAGATAAAGACTTTTTTAGAAATCGCATTTGCATTTAATTTGAAATTCTTTCCAGTCCTATGACTTCTGCATAAATATTTATGGAATCCCAATGGCTAATTAGATTATAAGCCTTTTATCCAAGAATTTGTCCAATTTTATGCTGTCCGTGAAACCTGAGCTCTTTGCCGAGGTTGGTTTGGTCCATATTAAATAAGCATTTGTTTCAACAGCCTTAAAGGCTACATTTTAAATTCTCACATTTGTTATGCATATTACATCACGAAATGCATAATCCTTGTTTTTGGACAAAAGTCTGAAGACTCAAACCCCATGATAAAATGGCTTTCTTGAGTGAATGTTTTCATTTTGATCAAAGAGGAGTAAAGTACCGAACGCCCCCAGAACCAAGAGAGGAAAAAGCATGAATTGGTGCTTTATCTCAGCAGCCAGGCTGCCTTCTACACTGATGTCTTCATGTGGGCCCTCAACCTTGGAAGTGGAGATTACTGTTCTACCTAACTGTGAGAGAAACTTCAGTATCACACAGAATTAAGCAATAGTTCTCCAGCTGGGTCTTCAGACACAGCACCACTTCTTTAGTTTCAGAGGAAGGCCAGAGAGGAATAAGACATTCTCTCTGTTCTACCCATTTCTAGAAGTTCAAGGTCTCCCCAGGTATACACTTTAGGAACCCAACAGACCTTTTCATCTATTCTTAGTATCCTCACTCCATCTTTTTGTTTGTTGGTTTTATTTTGTTAATCCTCACCGAGGATATTTTTCCATTGACTTTGAGAGAGAGTGTAAGGGAGGGAGGGAGGGGAGAAACAGAGAGAAACATCAATGTGAAAAAGACACATCCATTGGTTGTCTCCTGCACATGCCCCGACTGGGGCCAGGGATTGAGCCTGCAACCAAGGTACATGCTCTTGACTAGAATTAAACCTGGGACCTTTAAGTCCGTGGGCTCATTCTTTGTCCACTGAGCCAAACTGGTTAGGGCTTCATTCCATCTTTTCACCCTATAAGGTAATGTTATCACCACCACCAAAATTTTTTAGCTACAAAAAGAGCTGCATTGTGTTCTGGTATCATCATTTCATAAGTGAAACAATTCCTTTCCGTGGGAGAATCTTAATTACAGTCTTAAGGGTCTGACTCTCGGGGTCCTGGTTCCTGGAAAGTGAGGTGCAAAGCAAAACTAGCAACACCCTCTTACAACACAAGGGCTGTTCATTTCAACTAGCTTAGTCCCCACCAATGCCCTCTTCTATTTACATGTGTTTCGTGTGGTATTCCTTCCAGCTTGTTTCAGAGGTGGCTGCTTTATCATCCTCACCTCCCTGGAGTCTTTGTTCTTTCATCC
The DNA here is from genome assembly GCA_004026805.1 of Lasiurus borealis. Lineage (NCBI taxonomy): Eukaryota > Metazoa > Chordata > Mammalia > Chiroptera > Vespertilionidae > Lasiurus > Lasiurus borealis. The sequence goes on from PVJN01008135.1 coordinate 59,173, forward strand.
TGCAACTCTGACTCACCACCCTCTTCCCACTTGTCTCTCTTTTAGCCTTTCTCTATTGTTCCACAAACCGTTATTTATCAAGTAATCTATGTGCTGAGTTTAGAAGGTCAGATAAAACTACAAGCTTATGACTCCAATAGCAGTCTCCCATTTCATCTCTTCTCACCTCTATATTCTACTCTTTGGAGGCAATCCATTTGAAATATTTTATTTCTTTCTTCTGGTATTTAGTAAGCAGCCTCACACATTAAAGGGAAAGTAAAGTTATCAGTATTTTTATGGAGGAGAAAAGTCATTTTCAGTTTGATCTAAACTCCAGAAAAAAAAGTTATATTACTATAGACCAGAGGTTCTCAAAGTGTGGGTCTCGACCCCTTTGGGGGTCGCCTAAGACCAGCAGAAAACACCTATTTCCCATGGTCTTAGGAACCAACAGACCACTCCTCGGTGTAGCAAAGTGTAGCAATGTAGTTTACTGTTGTCCTATGAAGACTGTTACCCATGCTACATCATGATTCAAGACAAAATTTCATTTATTTGTAATTAGAAATAAATATTTCACAATATATAATTACATAGTTTTTGTGATTAATCACTATGCTTTAATTATGTTCAATTTGTAACAATGAAAATACATCCTGCATTATCAGATATTTACATTACAGTTCATAACAGTAGCAAAATTACAGTTATGAAGTAGCAACAGAAATAATTTTATGGTTGAGGGTCACCACCACATGAGGAGCTATCTTAAAGGGTCGCAGCATTAGGAAGGTTGAGAACCACTGCTATAGACTAAATGACCCCTCAACTCTTTCACACCAAGACAACTCAAAATAAGATGAATCTGTGATTAATGCCTGTATTTAAGTTTCCGTAATAAGAGATGTATTGTGAGAGCAATACATCGATTGGCTTCCTCCTGCACACCCCTCACCAGGAATTGAGTCCTCAACCTGGCAAGTGCCCAACCAACTAAGTCATACCAACCAGGGCTCTAAGACTTATCTTAAGGACATGAATTCTTTTTAAAAAATATATATATTTTATTGATTTTTTTACAGAGAGGAAGGGCGAGAGATAGAAAGTCAGAAACATCGATGACAGAAAGACATCGATCGGCTGCCTCCTGCACGTCCCACAGTGGAGATGTGCCCGCAAGCAAGGTACATGCCCCCGACCGGAATCGAACCTGGGACCTTTCAGTCCCCAAGCCAACGCTCTATCCACTGAGCCAAACCGGTTTCGGCAGGACATGAATTCTTTAGGGGGAGAATTTAACTCAGATTCCTAGACTGCCTGACGGATGATTTTTAATTTCTATGTATTTAATCACATAAATTGGATTTTTCACAGTGAAATTTCATTTCCAGGTGTTTCTGAAAGATCAGCTAAGAGAAATCAAATAAGACTTTCTACTTCTATTGAAATTGAAGTCAGGCATCATTAGGATGATCAATTATATATGTAAGATGGAAAAAAGAAGGTCTTTATCTTAATAGATTTCTATCTAGACACACTTCTCTTAAAATCAAAAGTATATAACAAAGATATGAGCTAAATTTAACACACACACATACCTATTACATGAAAGGTAAGGGAGAGTTCATTAAATCCCATTCTCCCAAGCACAGGAGAAGCTCTTTTGCCAGCACGTATCCCTTCGAGCCTTACTACTTCAGTAAATCTGGCCAAACTCCCAATTCTGCACTATCTACATCTCTTAGCCTGGGGACATTTTACCTGAAGCAGAGGACAATGGCTCAAATCCTGCAATGCAGGCTGCAAGAGCCAGAAAATGAGAACTCTTGGACCCAGATGTTTTTATATTAACTTTGTCTGAAGGACTTCCTGCGGTGGATTGAGTTTTTGCCACAACGTTATTTACAACTAGAGATCCTTTCATCAAACTTCTATTGGGTTGTCTGGGAGTGCAGCTCCCCGATATTTTGATCGTTGGCTAGGTTTGAGAACCACTGCTTTTTTTCAATCCGAGTTTGTTTCAATAGAAGTACATTGACTATATCCCTCGGTAAGAGCAAGATGGATTGTATCATGCCAACATCATGCCTGGGAACCAAAATCGAAATCTGTCAACACTTTTTAGTTTAGTGTTTACTCGGTTATTCAACCTTTACTCATCACCTACTAAATCCCTGACCCATGTGCTAGAGATACAAAGATGAATAATAATCATCTCAGTCCTAAGGGAGCTTTGGCTACAGGAGAGAGGCAGATAGACAAATGGATATATCACAGTGTAATCTGAAATGTAATTTTAAAATACTTTATCACACACCGTGAGAGCACAAATTGCTATATGGGGAAAACCACTAAATGGGGACATTGAACAACATTTAATTCATTTCTTTATTGTCATAATACTAAATAGAGCCAGGCCCTGCACTTTTATTCTAAAAATATGTTGTGTATTGTAATAAAGCAACATACGCTCATTTCAAAACAAAACAAAACAAAACAAAAACAAAACAAAAGCTCTTTGGGAGCAGCCCCAGCCAATGGCTGATGATAGTTGGAGTAAAATGTCCCAGCTCCCGCCCCCTTGGATGAGAAAACTCTGAAGCACCAATTCCATAGTTTCCCAGACTTTCCCCCTCGGGATTCCAATCTAGGCCTCAGTGTAGTTGGCTTGAGAGTTTATCTTTTATCGGCTGCCTTCCTTCCCAATCTCACTTTCCCATCCTCTACTGCAGTGGTTCTCAACCTTTCTAATGCTGCGACCATTTAATACAGTTCCTCGTGTTGTGGTGAATCGTAATGTAAATATCTGTGTTTTCTGGTGGTCTTAGGTGACCCTGCTAGTGGTTCTGAACCTGTGGGTCACTGCTGTAGAGCCTAAGACCATCAGAAAACAGGTCACGACCCACAGGTTGAGAACCGCTGCTCTACAGGTAATTCCTCCGCTTCCCAAAGAAAGGACTTGCACTTGCTTTCTTGCTTCACAAGTTTCTAGGAAGAGGGCCAGTTCCTCTACTTGAATTCTGGTTCTGTCATCTCCCATCTCACTTTATCCCCCATTGGGTTCCTCTTCTTCCTAGGAGTCAATCTTCTTTCATTCCATGAAGAAACCCTCTTACTTCTTTCTATTTTCCTAACTCCCCTTTCCCTTTTCATCTAATCCAAAGAGTGTTCCGTATGTTGTAATTTTTCTCATGTTTACCAATTGCAATCCGGCTTCTTTCTCCATCATCTCTTTATTGAAGCTCTTTTCGCCTAAAGTCAAGAGACCTTCTAAAGTCACTGGCCGGCTGGGCTGTGACCACACTGTGTCAGAACTGAGGTGACACTATGCTCAAAACTTGACCTCCTTTTTTCAGCGGGAAGCAAGCCACAGAAGGGTGAGCGCAAGCCTCCGAAGCACTCTTCCAGAGTTTGGGCAAGAGTGAGTTTTAGCTGACATTAGAAGAGGCAACATGGGGAGAGGGCAGGGTTGGCTGGGAGGTTGGGGATTTCCTTGATAAGACTGACGGGTCCTGTGTTCCAGGGTAAGGTAAACTAGCTAACATTGAGTCAGAGGATTGTGACTGGTGTGTGTTAGGTTTTCTTGACAGGCATTTCCTGTAAGTACAGACTGACTTAGGTTTATTTTTGTGGCACAGGCTGGGCCACTGGGGTGGCCTCCGTTGCAGGCTCTGATATATGAGATATACTTTATCACTAGCTTTAGAAGTGCAGGCAGAGCTGACTTGGCTACTATGGGTCAGGAGCAGCCCAAGTATCAAGTTCCAGTCTTTCTTTAAGCCATCTACTTGTTAATTAACCCATTCAAAATATATGATGAGGAGGCAATGTAGCATCATAACTAATAGGACAAAATCTAGCCTGGCCAATATGGCTCAATGGTGGAGCACCAGCCTGGGCACCAGGATGTCATAGCTCCATTCCTAGTTAGGGCATATGCCTGGGTTGCGGGCTCAATTCCTAGTGTGAGGTGTGCAGGAAGCAGCTGGTCAATGATTCTCTTTCATAATTGATGTTTCCCCCCGCCTCTCTCTCCTCCCTCCCTCTCTCCCTTCATTTCTGAAATTAGCAAAAATATATTTTAAAAAATAGGACAAAGTCTACAGTCAGATTGACAAGATTTGAATCCCAGCTCTACCATTACCAGTGAGACTTTGAGCAAGTTACTTAACCTCTGTGCCTCAGTTGACTTATATGTAAGAGAAACTCTAATGGGGTATTTTCTTGTTGAAAGAGGAAACTTGGATCATCTTTGAGAGGGATGTTCAGATGGAGTTGGATTGAGAAACACGGTAAAGGGTTGTGATAGAAAACAAAATTTCATACCAACAGGGAGAACCAAATTGGGGCTGGGTACAATATGCAGTGATGTGGCCAATTAGCAGGGTGATGCTTTCTTTCCCCCTATACTGTTAGGCATCAAAGAAATAGAAGCATAGAAGATCAACAAAGGAATTAATCTAGTTGGGGAATCATAGAGTGGGTACAGGAACTGAAATTTAGACAACATAAACATACAGGGTGCTGGTGACAGAAGTTCAAGAATCAGGTAAGACATTTCCTAATGCAGCTCCTCAATTTCAGTTACATACTTACTCAAGGCTTTCCCATATCCATGCTATGGCTAAAAAATTACCTTTAATTCAACTATTTTTTACTAGTCTCATTTCATTTTATAAATATATTTTATTGATTTTTTTTTTTACAGAGAGGAAGGAAGAGGGATAGAGAATTGGAAACATCAATAAGAGAAAAACATCTATCAGTTGCCTCCTGCACACCTCTTACTGGGGATGTGCCCACACCATGGTACGTGCCCTTGACCTCCCTTGATCTGCAGGCCAACACTCTATCTGCTGAGCCAAACTAGTTAGGACTACTTAGTTTCATTTTTAAATTATCTAGGATGAAATCATGAGTTAGATTTTTTTCTAATCTTCATTCAATAAATAAATAGGTTTTAAAGTGTTTAGCCAAATATAACCTAGAATCCTCTTGGTCATCTTGCGCTAGGAAAAAGCCATCATTATTATTAAGTACTGAGCTTTGATCCAAGTTCAATTCCATAGAACAGGGAGTATGCAGATTTGCCACCTACAATGTGATTTTTGGAAAGATATTTAATCTCTCTAATCCTCTACTCTATTCTGAAAACTGTCCATGAAAATAGCTACTTCATAAATCATCAGGAGAAATAAGGTAATTTACACAGAAGGCTTACTTACCCCAGTGATTGACATAGAGTAGATGCTCAGTAAATTATGGTTCTATTTGTTATATCAAACCTCATTTGTGCCTAAGATATTATAATGTTAATGATTAAATGACATGAGACAGAAGAGCTAATATTTTCACAGATTGGAATGTTCTCTGTTGTCAGAGGAGATTCCTGTAAGTTCTTCCTTCCCCATCTCTCCTCAAAAAGTCGAACAGAACCCCATGTCCTTTGCAGTTGGTAATTAATGCTTAGTTTTTATTCAAATAATTCTTATAACACTCCTACACAGGGATACTGGAGTGTTATATATTTTTTCCAGATAGAATATTCCATATTTTAATCTTTTTCTCATGGTATTTCTGCCAGGTGCCGTCGTTGTGACACCTCTAAGCAGAGTGTTACCTGCTGATAGGCCTTGGTGTCATTCCTCTGTGCAGCACACTCTCCACCTGTTTCTCTCACTCATGTCTTGTTATTCTGCTCATCCTAGCGCTGTGTTGCTATACTTTCCGTTTGGCTAGGAAGAGGACATACATATCAAATTGTGCAAGTTCAATACGCCTTATTACACATTCCTCCAGAACAATCCTCCCAACACAACAGCCAAATTCTATGGTAGGTAATTGGCTGCTATCTTCTCACCTCCACTCTCCCTCACTGTTCCTAAAGGGTAGTACTATCTTGTTGGTGTTTTCTCTATTATTCATGTTATTTTTATATGTCATTAAACAACATTGTACCCTTCAGAAGAGGCTATTTATCCCTCTAGAACAGATGAAATGATAGGAAGCATTTAAATGGTGGGAAGTCCCTGGAGAAAGAGACGGTTCTGTAAATACATAAGGCACCTTCTCCTGCCTTTCAACCACCTGCCAAAGCACATGACATGCAAAAAAACTTTCTCACCTCTAATGATATCCACCCTAACCATTTCAATGCTGTTTCATTCTTGCTGGTGTTTCAAATACCTGTATCTCTTACGTGCTGTGCCTAGCAGAGACTCTGGTATATAGAACCTCAACAAACACTTATTAAGTGAATAGAACTTAGACTGAGCTTCAGTCCATTCAGGGAATCTGTTGTGTATGTTTTTCTCTACATATTAACCTTGCTTTCAGCTTTCTCCCTTTAGATGACAAAAGAAGGGGAGTGGGGAGAGGGACAAGAACCACTAGTAGATCATACCATCCCTCTCTTTTGAAGATACTACAGGTTCATGAGTTTTGCCTCATTCAAGTGGCCAGTGTGTGGTAGATGTTTATTCCACTTGTTGGGGAAGCAGCTGAGGCAGGAGCAGATAAGCTCTCCGGCTGATTCAGGTCTGGACCTGGTTTCTGGGCCTGCAGCCCTGGGCACTGGCCTCACAATCACTTGCATCTTTTACTTCAAAATGGCCCTTCTATTGACCAATTATAATCATACGTAACTTTTGTTTCCCCTTTCCTTGCCTGCAAAAATTAGCATAATGGTGTCATTCTTAATGTGAGGGCGCCTCCTGCACCTTATCTGACTACCCACTTACCACACTGGCAACCCTAGAGCTCTCACTAGGCCAGGTCAGCCATGTCTGTTGCCTCCTTTAGTTCTCACAGAGTGCCAGCGATTCAGGAATTGCCACCCTCATATGAGAGAGGATGGCGGAGGCTCAGAAGGGAGACTATCTCACCCAAAATGATAAGGCTAGGAAGTGGCAGAACTAGGATCTGAACCCATTACTTATTTATTTTTCCACTTACAATTTACATTCAATATTTTATATTAGTTTCAGGTATAAGTCATAGTGGTTAGATAATCACATCTTTACAAATATTCCCAGTGTCCACTAGGTACCATGCATAGTTATTGCAATATTATTGACTATACCAGAGGCCCGGTGCACGAAATTTATGTGCGTGTCCCTCAGTCCAGCCTGCACCCTCTCCAATCTTGAATCCCTCTCACAATCCAGGACTGCTGGCTCCCAACTGCTCGCCTTCCCACCTTCCTGATTGGCCCTAACTGCTTCTGCCTCCCAGCCTGATCACTCCCTAACTACTCCCTTGCCAGCCCAATTGATGCCTACCTGCTCCCCTGCCAGTCTGATTGCCCCTAACTGCCTTTCCCTGCAGGCCTGGTCACCCCTAACTGCCCTTCCCTGCAGGCTTGATTGCCCCAACTGCCCTCCCTTGTAGGAATGGTCCCTCATAACTGCTCTCCCTTGCTGGCCATCTTGTGCTAGCCATCTTGTGTCCACATGGGGGCAGGCATCTTGTGTGTTGGAGTGATGGTCAATCTGCATATTACTCTTTTATTTGATAGGATAGAGGCCTGGTGCATGGGTCAGGGCCAGCTGGTTTGCCCTGAAGGGTGTCCTGGATCATGGTGAGTGTTCCCTTGAGGCGTGGGGTGGCCTGGACAAGGAACCTGTGGTAGTTTGCAGGTCTGCCACGCCCCCTGGAGATCCAAGCAGAGGCCCTGGTATCTGGGATTTATTTATCTTCTATAATTGAAACTTTGTAGCCTTGAGTGGAGGCCAGGGCCAGCCAGAGTGGATAGGAAGCCTGGCTTCCTCCATTGCCCAGGAAACTTAAGCCTCCTGCTTGCTCTGTGGCTGCAGCCATCTTGGTTGGGTTAATTTGCATTCTTGTTCCAGATTGGCTGGTGGGCATGGCTTGTGGGTATAGTGGAGGTATGGTCAATTTGCATGTTTCTCTTTTATTAATGTAGATTCCCTATGCTGTACTTTACAACCCCATTACTATTTTATAACTACTGCGTATTTATTTTTATTTCAAAGTCATGTTTTTTCTTTGTAGATGAGGTTTGGTAGGATGGGAGCTCCTTCTTTCCATGAAAAGTGGTCACTTCTGC